>OZ024823.1:47383342-47562440 GCA_964016985.1 Anodontia alba | reverse complement strand
TGCCTGTCGGGTGCTATTCATTCTCTCTCTCTCTCTCTCTCTCTCTCTCTCTCTCTCTCTTGTACACGTCTAGTCCACAAGTCTTCAACCTATTTCACACGCGAACTAACAGAATGAACCATTAAGTCTACGAGTTCATGTAATATTCGCCCCTTCTACTGTCAGTTCAGCCATTCTTGCCTTGCATATCTAAGGCGAAAACATGACAAGCCTGCCATAAGCGTGGCCGCATCTACGTTCGATAATGACTGCAATACAAGTACCAATATCAATTTTGTCTGTGTGATTCTCAGTGATGAACTCTCAAAATCTTATTGACCGTAAATATTCGGACTTATTAGTACCTAATCATATCTATAATTATAATCATTCTGCTGAATTACCAAAATTTGGTGCGCCCGAAACTACTGGTTTAATAGCAAAATGTGTAGACCCAGATCAAATCGTTCATTTAAAGAGCTATATGATCTGGATCCTCACTATATGCTTACGTATCAACATGCACATTCTACGCACGTCGTCAAATCAGCATTTATTCGAAATCAGATAACATGCGTGTGAAACTACTGGTTGAATGGCAAGCTGTGTTGACCCAGATAAAATTGTTCATTGATCTTGGTTCATGCTGTTTGCTCAACATGCGCATTCTACGCACGTGGTCAAATAAGCGTTTAGTTGAAAGCAGCAACCCTGCGTCCCGAACTACTGGTTGAACGGCAAGCATTGTAGACCCAGATCGAATTGTACATTTTTGGAGATGTGATCTGGTTCCCACGCTGTTTATTCACGTGTGTCAACTTACACATTCTAAGCACGTGGTCAAATCAGCGTTTAGTCGAAAGCAGCCAAACTGTGTCCATAAGTACTGGTGGAATGGCAAACTGTGTAGCCCCAGCAGAACAAACTGTTTATTCTAGGAGCTATTTGTACGATTTTCTCGCTGACAATACTTAACGTGATACAGATCATTTGCATTTACTTGAAACATTGTGCTTCGCATGTACACAAGGAGTAGTTCCAGTGTGTACGAAAGTGAATATGTGTGGATTGTCAGATTACATTATATTTTGGGTTTAGTAATTATTACTTCATATGATAAAATCACAGTACAAACTGGCCGCCCAATATTAATGTCCGTTTTCAGGATGTGCTTCGACAAATGACTGCCACAAGTATGTGCTTCAGCGCGTTTTTGCCTTGTATGCAAACCTAAACTTAAACAGTTTATTTAATTCGTGTAAATCACGTTTGACTGATGCATGTTTTCACGCATGGTATCTGCATGCAATCGCATGCGAAATGACTCCGTACAGCAGTGGCGAAAAGCGGCTGACATTATCAGAGAGCATAGTCAACAGCCATGATCTTATATGCAGCAAAATAAGGTGCCTGAAAGAATTTGTGAGAATATAGAACGTCAAATATCATAAACAAAGCAATCAAAGGCGTCTTTTGACATATTAAAAGGTTACCTCGACAGACATTTACGTGAAAGACTATATCACTCTATTTGAATCAAAGGATTGTGTTCCTAAGCACGTCTTTAGTAACATTTAGTAATAAATATGACGTTTGACTGTAATTAATGTTGCACAAATTCTGTATTCTATACATAACTAAAATAACGTCGGATTTCCAAATATATATATATATATATATATATATATATATATATATTTTCCAGCATGGTTTCGAAAAAAGTACCCGCACCACCCATAAAACATTAAAAAAATAACAAAATTAAAAAAAGGGGGAACTACCTTTGCGGAATCCTCCCCACCGGAAAAGGATTCCGCTTGTGAACGAAAGAGTATGTTTCGTTCAGCGTCCAGGAGAAACCTGGACAGAAACTCTCCAAGTAGTTGGAGAAATCAGCTTTGAGCACTTTTTACAGAATTGCTCACTTTAAATATACACCCTGTATTAAAATTAAATGGTTTTTGTATAGATGATGTTGTAACAACTATCCTCAAATATGCCCTATCAGTCATATTTTCCTTAAATAGAAACAGTCTAATAGAAAAGGACAGTCTATAGCTATCTGAAATTTAGTACTGTCAATGTTTGATTGGATCTTATAACAAGATTTAAAGCCTGTTTCATCACAGACGACCGAGCAGTTTAAAATGACTGTTTGCCTCCCTTTACTAACCACTCACTTAATTAAGTGTTATAAACAAAATATGTAACACGAATTAGTGGGGGACGGTGGCCGAGTGGATTTGTACACTATTAAAAGAATACACAGGTCTCTTCGTGTAGGTTCTAATCCTTACTTCGGTATATTTATTTTTCTGTAAACATGTATATTTATTTTTTTCTTACTTTGTCTGAAAGTTGTGATTGTAGTTTTTTTTTTCTGTTTCAGTAAACGTTATATTCGTATTGATAATATCAAAACCTTTGTTTGTGTTTGAAAAATAGAGCCTAACTTACAAACCGCTGTTCCTGGGTATCACAATATCTTTTTTATTGAAAACGCTCATGGAACCCTCCTTGCACCCAGTGAACCTACAGCACTGAAACTTTAATAATAAGCTGAACCTTAATTCGGTTCCAACGCTTTCTTTCTAGATTCATAAAATCGAATCTGTATAATGGACAAACATGCAAGAATCTAAAACTGTCTCCAGCATGGGTGCAGGAATGTATGTACCAAATCATGTTAACTTACGAATCGTTACAGAATCAGGAAAGCAAAACAAAAAAGGACAATCTCAGCTCAAATGTGATGTGCCCTGACTATTATTATTATTTTGCTGATTGTAAAAAGGTCATTGCCCCATATGCTCATATGCCAATAGGCGTGGGATCCAGATTAGCCTATACATCCGCATAGTCTTATCAAGGTTTTCTCTGTTCGCCAATATTTTCTACAATATAAAACCGTTGATTTCGAAGCGAAGGTCCGGTTTCGGCTGCCTGTGTGCAGGTAAAATTTGCCTTCGTTGTTCGCATATGCGATAAGACATTGAAGCCTACCATAAGCGTGGTTCAACGGCGTCGGACAGTTACTTCAATACAGCAAATTAAGGCCTCTGCATTTTATACATTTATCAATAATACCAGTTTTTTTTTCTTGTTTGGGTAGATGTACGATTCTCATCGCGGTCCCTCAACTGCTGTATTTACCGTATGTATTCAGAAACACTTGTGACTTACTTTACGTAATATGATATTAGGACAGAATAGAAAATGGTCAGGAAGAACCACAATCACAGAACATATTATCATTAATAATCGAAACAAGAGAAAAGTTCAATATGTCATATGCTTATAGAGTTGACACAGGTAACCATGAGCACAGTCTGGTCAGGTGTTGCCAATATTTTTCTGTAATTTCAAACAAATCTACAAGTGAACAGAGTAAGACGCTTATCCAACTGCGCGCACTCTGAGGTGCAGACTTATCCGCACCTTCGTTAGCCGCATTTGCACAAAGCCATGGAGGTGGGGTTTGGGGGTAGGGGCGGGGGGGGGGGGGTGGGGAGGGGGCGGGAAAGGGTTGGTAGTGAGGAAGGGGGTACTCTGAATTTTGTCTGCTACCTAGGCTGGACCCCAGCATTTAGTGTGTATCCCCAAAAATATACGGTATATCAGCCATACCCCAAAAATCCAGTATATCAGCCATACTCCCCAAAGAAAGTATCTGCATACCCCAAAAGTATTCCCCTTACTTTATTTATATAAAAGTGTGGTTTGCATGTACTTTTTCTGTATCTGAATAAAAAAAACCCCCAAAAACTATCAGTTCAACAGAAGGAGGTTCTTATCCTGCTTCTTACAATACCCCCTAACTTCCTCCCAACCCACAAAAAAAAAAAAAAAAAAAAAAAAAAAAAAATCGTGAATTTTACCGCCCCCCCCCCCTGCCCCCCGCACGAAAAAAAATAGCCAGCTTTCCCTAGAACCACCCCCTCCGCACCCCCTGCCACAAATTCTAAACCTTAAAAAAATAGTCCCGGCTTATGTAGCAGGCAAAAATGCAGAGCACCCCCACCCCTTGGGGCAAATAAGACCCATTTTTGCATGTTGCTATTTTATTATAAGCTCAAATATGTGAAAAAGTTTATATGAGAAAATACGGAGATTCAGATCATCCTGCTTAACAAATACATGGAAAAGTGTACCAATATATCAATATTAAAGACCCACATTATCGTGCGCATCCGCGCAGTCAGATCATGGACTTCTCTGTCCGCCAACTTATTTAGTATGTTTTACAGTATTCAACTATTCTGTCAGCGGACAACGAAAGCCATGATCAGGTTGCGTGGCTACATAGACCAATTCGTGCACACGTCGGACTGATTTGTGAAGTGAAAAAACAACAACAACAAAAAAAAAAAACAAAACAAAAAAAAAAAAAAAAAAAAAAACACGGAAATAGTCGTTTACAAGGTCGAAATATGTTCATTATTTAACTGGTAATAATCAATTTTCTTCGGCAGTTGTGCTTTATGTTTACTTGTGTTTGGATGCGGAGAATAAAGGGTAGCATTTATAGATATTAAACAGAGCACACACCGAATACACAGTGCATACGAATTAGGGTTCAATACTCGACACAACGTATGAGTCTAGTACGTGCCTATCTAGGTCAAACTGGCAATATGATGAATATCCCACGAAGCTAAATAGATCAAATACTCAATTACGATGGAGCTATGGCCAGGGTTTAGTTAGAAAATTTATATATGGAAACAAAATGCCAGCGCCTGATTGCTATATACATGTACTTGTAGTCAGATAGTAATATTTAAAAATGGTCGTCTTAGTTATTGTTTATCTTTTTCCACATCACGTTGAAACAGCTTAAAAAATCCAGTCCTGTTAGCGTTTGGATTGGTCACTGCCTGTCGGGTGCTATTCATTCTCTCTCTCTCTCTCTCTCTCTCTCTCTCTCTCTCTCTCTCTTGTACACGTCTAGTCCACAAGTCTTCAACCTATTTCACACGCGAACTAACAGAATGAACCATTAAGTCTACGAGTTCATGTAATATTCGCCCCTTCTACTGTCAGTTCAGCCATTCTTGCCTTGCATATCTAAGGCGAAAACATGACAAGCCTGCCATAAGCGTGGCCGCATCTACGTTCGATAATGACTGCAATACAAGTACCAATATCAATTTTGTCTGTGTGATTCTCAGTGATGAACTCTCAAAATCTTATTGACCGTAAATATTCGGACTTATTAGTACCTAATCATATCTATAATTATAATCATTCTGCTGAATTACCAAAATTTGGTGCGCCCGAAACTACTGGTTTAATAGCAAAATGTGTAGACCCAGATCAAATCGTTCATTTAAAGAGCTATATGATCTGGATCCTCACTATATGCTTACGTATCAACATGCACATTCTACGCACGTCGTCAAATCAGCATTTATTCGAAATCAGATAACATGCGTGTGAAACTACTGGTTGAATGGCAAGCTGTGTTGACCCAGATAAAATTGTTCATTGATCTTGGTTCATGCTGTTTGCTCAACATGCGCATTCTACGCACGTGGTCAAATAAGCGTTTAGTTGAAAGCAGCAACCCTGCGTCCCGAACTACTGGTTGAACGGCAAGCATTGTAGACCCAGATCGAATTGTACATTTTTGGAGATGTGATCTGGTTCCCACGCTGTTTATTCACGTGTGTCAACTTACACATTCTAAGCACGTGGTCAAATCAGCGTTTAGTCGAAAGCAGCCAAACTGTGTCCATAAGTACTGGTGGAATGGCAAACTGTGTAGCCCCAGCAGAACAAACTGTTTATTCTAGGAGCTATTTGTACGATTTTCTCGCTGACAATACTTAACGTGATACAGATCATTTGCATTTACTTGAAACATTGTGCTTCGCATGTACACAAGGAGTAGTTCCAGTGTGTACGAAAGTGAATATGTGTGGATTGTCAGATTACATTATATTTTGGGTTTAGTAATTATTACTTCATATGATAAAATCACAGTACAAACTGGCCGCCCAATATTAATGTCCGTTTTCAGGATGTGCTTCGACAAATGACTGCCACAAGTATGTGCTTCAGCGCGTTTTTGCCTTGTATGCAAACCTAAACTTAAACAGTTTATTTAATTCGTGTAAATCACGTTTGACTGATGCATGTTTTCACGCATGGTATCTGCATGCAATCGCATGCGAAATGACTCCGTACAGCAGTGGCGAAAAGCGGCTGACATTATCAGAGAGCATAGTCAACAGCCATGATCTTATATGCAGCAAAATAAGGTGCCTGAAAGAATTTGTGAGAATATAGAACGTCAAATATCATAAACAAAGCAATCAAAGGCGTCTTTTGACATATTAAAAGGTTACCTCGACAGACATTTACGTGAAAGACTATATCACTCTATTTGAATCAAAGGATTGTGTTCCTAAGCACGTCTTTAGTAACATTTAGTAATAAATATGACGTTTGACTGTAATTAATGTTGCACAAATTCTGTATTCTATACATAACTAAAATAACGTCGGATTTCCAAATATATATATATATATATATATATATATATATATATATTTTCCAGCATGGTTTCGAAAAAAGTACCCGCACCACCCATAAAACATTAAAAAAATAACAAAATTAAAAAAAGGGGGAACTACCTTTGCGGAATCCTCCCCACCGGAAAAGGATTCCGCTTGTGAACGAAAGAGTATGTTTCGTTCAGCGTCCAGGAGAAACCTGGACAGAAACTCTCCAAGTAGTTGGAGAAATCAGCTTTGAGCACTTTTTACAGAATTGCTCACTTTAAATATACACCCTGTATTAAAATTAAATGGTTTTTGTATAGATGATGTTGTAACAACTATCCTCAAATATGCCCTATCAGTCATATTTTCCTTAAATAGAAACAGTCTAATAGAAAAGGACAGTCTATAGCTATCTGAAATTTAGTACTGTCAATGTTTGATTGGATCTTATAACAAGATTTAAAGCCTGTTTCATCACAGACGACCGAGCAGTTTAAAATGACTGTTTGCCTCCCTTTACTAACCACTCACTTAATTAAGTGTTATAAACAAAATATGTAACACGAATTAGTGGGGGACGGTGGCCGAGTGGATTTGTACACTATTAAAAGAATACACAGGTCTCTTCGTGTAGGTTCTAATCCTTACTTCGGTATATTTATTTTTCTGTAAACATGTATATTTATTTTTTTCTTACTTTGTCTGAAAGTTGTGATTGTAGTTTTTTTTTTCTGTTTCAGTAAACGTTATATTCGTATTGATAATATCAAAACCTTTGTTTGTGTTTGAAAAATAGAGCCTAACTTACAAACCGCTGTTCCTGGGTATCACAATATCTTTTTTATTGAAAACGCTCATGGAACCCTCCTTGCACCCAGTGAACCTACAGCACTGAAACTTTAATAATAAGCTGAACCTTAATTCGGTTCCAACGCTTTCTTTCTAGATTCATAAAATCGAATCTGTATAATGGACAAACATGCAAGAATCTAAAACTGTCTCCAGCATGGGTGCAGGAATGTATGTACCAAATCATGTTAACTTACGAATCGTTACAGAATCAGGAAAGCAAAACAAAAAAGGACAATCTCAGCTCAAATGTGATGTGCCCTGACTATTATTATTATTTTGCTGATTGTAAAAAGGTCATTGCCCCATATGCTCATATGCCAATAGGCGTGGGATCCAGATTAGCCTATACATCCGCATAGTCTTATCAAGGTTTTCTCTGTTCGCCAATATTTTCTACAATATAAAACCGTTGATTTCGAAGCGAAGGTCCGGTTTCGGCTGCCTGTGTGCAGGTAAAATTTGCCTTCGTTGTTCGCATATGCGATAAGACATTGAAGCCTACCATAAGCGTGGTTCAACGGCGTCGGACAGTTACTTCAATACAGCAAATTAAGGCCTCTGCATTTTATACATTTATCAATAATACCAGTTTTTTTTTCTTGTTTGGGTAGATGTACGATTCTCATCGCGGTCCCTCAACTGCTGTATTTACCGTATGTATTCAGAAACACTTGTGACTTACTTTACGTAATATGATATTAGGACAGAATAGAAAATGGTCAGGAAGAACCACAATCACAGAACATATTATCATTAATAATCGAAACAAGAGAAAAGTTCAATATGTCATATGCTTATAGAGTTGACACAGGTAACCATGAGCACAGTCTGGTCAGGTGTTGCCAATATTTTTCTGTAATTTCAAACAAATCTACAAGTGAACAGAGTAAGACGCTTATCCAACTGCGCGCACTCTGAGGTGCAGACTTATCCGCACCTTCGTTAGCCGCATTTGCACAAAGCCATGGAGGTGGGGTTTGGGGGTAGGGGCGGGGGGGGGGTGGGGAGGGGGCGGGAAAGGGTTGGTAGTGAGGAAGGGGGTACTCTGAATTTTGTCTGCTACCTAGGCTGGACCCCAGCATTTAGTGTGTATCCCCAAAAATATACGGTATATCAGCCATACCCCAAAAATCCAGTATATCAGCCATACTCCCCAAAGAAAGTATCTGCATACCCCAAAAGTATTCCCCTTACTTTATTTATATAAAAGTGTGGTTTGCATGTACTTTTTCTGTATCTGAATAAAAAAAACCCCCAAAAACTATCAGTTCAACAGAAGGAGGTTCTTATCCTGCTTCTTACAATACCCCCTAACTTCCTCCCAACCCACAAAAAAAAAAAAAAAAAAAAAAAAAAAAAAATCGTGAATTTTACCGCCCCCCCCCCCTGCCCCCCGCACGAAAAAAAATAGCCAGCTTTCCCTAGAACCACCCCCTCCGCACCCCCTGCCACAAATTCTAAACCTTAAAAAAATAGTCCCGGCTTATGTAGCAGGCAAAAATGCAGAGCACCCCCACCCCTTGGGGCAAATAAGACCCATTTTTGCATGTTGCTATTTTATTATAAGCTCAAATATGTGAAAAAGTTTATATGAGAAAATACGGAGATTCAGATCATCCTGCTTAACAAATACATGGAAAAGTGTACCAATATATCAATATTAAAGACCCACATTATCGTGCGCATCCGCGCAGTCAGATCATGGACTTCTCTGTCCGCCAACTTATTTAGTATGTTTTACAGTATTCAACTATTCTGTCAGCGGACAACGAAAGCCATGATCAGGTTGCGTGGCTACATAGACCAATTCGTGCACACGTCGGACTGATTTGTGAAGTGAAAAAACAACAACAACAAAAAAAAAAAACAAAACAAAAAAAAAAAAAAAAAAAAAACACGGAAATAGTCGTTTACAAGGTCGAAATATGTTCATTATTTAACTGGTAATAATCAATTTTCTTCGGCAGTTGTGCTTTATGTTTACTTGTGTTTGGATGCGGAGAATAAAGGGTAGCATTTATAGATATTAAACAGAGCACACACCGAATACACAGTGCATACGAATTAGGGTTCAATACTCGACACAACGTATGAGTCTAGTACGTGCCTATCTAGGTCAAACTGGCAATATGATGAATATCCCACGAAGCTAAATAGATCAAATACTCAATTACGATGGAGCTATGGCCAGGGTTTAGTTAGAAAATTTATACAGGGAAGGTAATATATGGAAACAAAATGCCAGCGCCTGATTGCTATATACATGTACTTGTAGTCAGATGGTAATATTTAAAAATGGTCATCTTAGTATTGTTTATCTTTATCCACATCACGTTTGAACAGCTTAAAAAATTCCAGTCCTGCTAGAATTTGGATCGGTCATATTTAAAAATGGTCGTCTAGTGCCGAGTAATTTCAGTTTTAATACATATTGTTCAATACAACGTAAATGCATTTACGAAATTAAGACTTCGGAAAGCGCATTGATTTTAGAAAATTATTAAAGACAGTTGGGATTTTTATTCAACATCTTTTTAGTTTACAACCCGAAAGTGACAGCTTTCGTACCCCTTTTCTTTCATGCAACCTCCTGTTCCATGATCAACATCTTCTTATCCATAACTTTAAATGAATAAAAAGACGAGGTTGCCCCTCCGTATAGGATAAACATATTTTCTCAGGGCTTGCGCTGTGAGTAGTACTTGTACACATTCTTTCGCTAGAAATTGACAACTGCCTTTCTTGAATCAGCGGAAGGGGAGATTATGATCATAGAATAGATTTCATGATCGATCTCCGCAAAAGACCCGGACTCGGCGGGGATCGAACCCGCGACCGCCTGATCATCAGTCTGACACGCATCCGACTGAGCTACTGTGGCCGGCTCTATCAGTGGTAGAAAACTGAAACTTCCCAATAGAGTCCCTGACTACTAGTTCTTCAGCATGACCATGGGCTTCTATGACCATCTATATTTCACGGTTGACGCGGGTTTAGTTTTTGCCGCTCATGCTTCAGCAAGATGGTGCAAGTACAAGCCTCCGGTTTTCCATTCGTCCGTCCGTACGCCAGCATTTGCGTCAACCCCAGCATTTTACTCATAAACACATACAGCCATCAAACCTGATATATACATTTTCCCAAACCTAAAGCTAAACAGTGCAAGAATTATTATTATTATTATTGTTATTTTACAGGCTGCTTTAAATATGGTCACCTCGAACTTCGCCCTCGAATTTAAAAGTGACGGCATCATAGCAACCGCTGTCCATCCTGGCAGAGTGAAGACGGAAATGGGCGGTCCTAATGCTTTGATAGACACAGATGAAAGTGCAGTTGGAATCATGAACACACTGGCTAAACTTGAGGGCGATGAGGGCACTGGGAAATTCTACCACGCAATAAGAGGGGATTTCATAGGATGGTGAAAACAACACATCGGACGCTCCATGCGAAAACGTGTCTTCGGGCATATGCGGACTGTGAAGGGCCAGATCAGCCTGCGCATCCGTGCAGTCTGATCAGGGCCTTCACTGTCCGCTAACAGAATCACTATATACTACAGAATGTTTGAATGGAGAGAAAGGTCCGGCTGATAATTTGCGCATGCGCAAGATCTGAATGTGCTCATTTTGTGCGTGTTAATTTAAACATATTTATTTCACAATTTCTCTATTACATGCAATATAATTACACATACAATAATAAATTATACGACTGGAACGGAAGCTGAATGCTTATCGAGTTCTTTTCCCAATGAAAGATAAGATATAGACTGCACAATCGTGGCAGGTCGTAAACTAAATTCGGCGATTGTAAGCTGTCTGTAAACATGTTAAAATATATAAAATAAAGTACCAGAGCAAGCCTACAAGTTCATATAATATTATTACGTTAAGTTTATAAATTGCAAATGAATCTAACAACACTGACAGTAATAATCAAAGCGCTGTAAGCGCTGGTTGCCTGGGCATCAGAAGGCACAGGGACTTCAACGTTCGCCAGATTTCAAATAAACACAAAATCTGTAAGGCGAATATGATGAATATTTCAATAGAAAGTCTCAGCCTCATAGAGAATATGGTTTCAGGTGATAATTTTAAGGAATTCTGTCTATTTTCCATGGCAATCAGTAAAAATAAAGCCCTACTGCTGATAAAAGATTACTCAAGGAATATTGCAATATACGTTTTGTCAAAGTATCAGCAATTTGTCGGCAGTAAATACTTTCTTATTATAAGCATATGGAAACTGTAACTCGCATAGCAACCAAACCAATGTGTCGATTTTCATAAAAAATACAAACTTTCAGTCCCCAATGGATAAATCTGTAAAAAGTTAGAGTATGGGCCATAATGCGCAGTTTCGGTTAATAAGGCCTCATCAGTGACTTTGAATTAAACAGGCTTAGCAATTCAAAACCACATGCAAATCTTCATATAATGATAAGAAATCATGCGAAGTTTCAGAAGAATTCATTTAAAGATGTAGGAGGAGTTGTGGACACACGCTTTAAAAATTGGAATTTCTCAGTTTACAAGCGCTTTAATTATGTCAGTACTAATTGGAGCCAAAATTCAAAACCGCATGTACATCCTCATATATATATATATATATATATATATATATATATATATATATATATATATATATATATATATATATATATATATATATATATATAGTTGTGTGTGTGTGTGTGTGTGTGTGTGTGTGTGTGTGTGTGTGTGATTGCTATCAAGTTTCTTATAATAGATATTATTTATTTCGAAATTCCCGAAGGCGTTAAAGCCCATCAGGATATAATACGATGGCATATGACAAAACCAATGAACATACAAAAAGCATTATGTTATTACCTGCTTCAATTATACTAAATCAAATCCGTTGTGAATATAATTAAAGGCTCCATATTACTCAAAAATAGACATTTTTTTATCCAAGAACGGTTTAATAAATTGATATATAGTATTTATACGATTATAAAATGTGGCATCTGTCAGCCTGTAAAATTTCAGTTAGTCTCTTGTTTTTGGACTTGATCGAAGATGAAATGATTTTTTATCGTGTCTCTGAATTAATGTTGGCAACATTAATTCCAGAGATACGATAAAAATCATTTCATTTCATTAGTGAGACAAACTGAAATTTTACAGGCTGTCAGGAGGTCACATTTTATGATTGAATTAATACCATATATCAATTTATTAAACCTTTCTTGGATGATTATATGTCTATTTTTGAGGAATATGAAGCCTTTAACATTATGGCAATTAAAGTAATAAAACACCTATAACTTGTCATACTTTTGTCTCAGATCTCAATTTACGAATGATCCTATTTATCGTAAAGACATGCAGACTACACTTAAATAAATTGATGACTTTGCCATAAACAAAACAACATTCCACGGATTAATTATAATTCCGTGCGTCATCTTTCTCAAATATTTTGATAATGAACAAAACATTTCTTAACCTCTATAATCACGAGCTCGTGCATTAAGGGTTCATATCCATTATTGGCCTTTGAATAAATGGATGATTTAGCTCCTAAATAAAGTAATCAAACGCCTGCCGAATGAGAGGCACGCGCCGTTATAAAGCCCCCTACCCCGCCTCCCCCTTCCGATAAGGCGACAAATATTCCTTTTCAAAGCAAATTCCGGGGCTTTTTAGAAACTCAACACGGGACGGGACATGTTTGAGGTGCCGCATGATAATACCAGCGAACTGACCCAGATCAGACGCCACGTTCTAGAGTGTTTGCTTAGGATGGTTTGTTCGAATGCTAACCTCTATACCATATTTACCGTATTTTGACAGTTTAACTCCTTACTATACTTGTCCTAAACTTAAAAGTGTTAAAAATATATTATTTTAATGATGTATTTGAAATACGTTTGGATGAGTGGCAAGCTGTGTGTAGACCCGGATCAGACGCTGCGTTCTGTGTCGTCCGATCTGGGTCGTCACTGTTTGCACATGCCTGTCTGTCCCAATATTTAGGGATAGGTAAGAATTGGTTTTGGTTTTATTTCTACCATATTTGATTTAAACGCAAATTATGCAATACGACTGTACACACGTTTTGTCTGTCTAAATCGATTAGATAACGTAAGCGGGAACCAAGAATACAGACTGCGCAGAAAGGACTACTTAAGGCTTGCAAAATGTTGTGTCCTAAAACTGTGTTAATTACCGGCAGTAACCGTGGCATAGGACTAGAATTGGTGAGACACTTCCTCAAGCTTCAGTCGCCACCTATCACCATTTTCGCAACATGTCGATCTCCAGAAAATGCCAAGGTGAGTTCAAGGGTGAATTTGTGTTTTAACAGCGTTTACATTGTCTACAGGTGTTGTTCTTAAATGTTACGTAACAATTCTTACATATTAAAAAGCGTATCAGAATAGAGGGTTCTCGGGCGGGGTAACTTAGGGGTAATTTTGGTACGGGTGTGCGAGCCAGTATGTCAAAACCTACCCCATTCGTACACCTGGCCTTTGAAAAAATGGACCCATTTATATACTTGATCATCCAAATTGTTGACCTATTCATATACTGCCCTTTGATGTTTTTTACCCATTTATTGCTGGTTGTTAGACAAATATCACAGTCAGTTCATTGAATACCAAGAGAACAAGCACAATCTCTGAGCGAAAATTATGTGCATATACCAGGGTGTCAGAAAAATGGGGCCTTTCACATAGGAATCCAGAAAAAATAGGGTCATTATATATATACTTTTTTTTTTTAGAAAAGGGGGCCAATCATATACCTGGCAGCGCGGAAAAAGGGGGGCCATTCGGCACGCACATCCGTACTATGCGTATAGGAAGTTACCACCCCCCCAGGCGAGAGAGGGTTGGGCGGCTATGTTCACATGTTCACCATATATCATCACCACCGGAAACAGAAAACTGCTGAATCGAAAGTAAAACGTGCAGGTAAGGGAATGCCTCCTGGAAGCTGAATATTTTACTGCTTGTAAGCTTCAGATTAAAATACAGTTGTGAGACATCAGTAGTGGACATAAACGGCTTATGCCGTGAGTTAATAAAAACATACACTTTTGTACTTATAGACCGAGTATGCGTTAGCTGGTACCGAGAAATAAATAAATTTTGATCTGTTCGTTGCTAGTTTTCGATAGTTTAGGCATTTCTACCGAAGTTTCTGGCATAATCAGAATCTAAGATAAAGGTAAAAATAATATGCTAAATAACCCTCCTTTAACTTTACGTTTAACGGGACTGTTTTGTCTAAATGTAAATCATTTGATGTACGGCGAATAGCAGCTATTTATTTTATTTATTTATTTAAACAATGTTTAAAGAGGATGACACAATTAGCTATAAATAACTATTCTACCTTGTGGTCCTCTAACTAAAATTTATATACATATATACAACAAGACTTAACTAACAGCTGAGAAATTCATGGGATAAAAGTAGCTTGTAGCGAAGTGAATGCTTGTATAAAGTTTTTATCAAATAAAAGTGCTAACAGGTATGTGCAAGTGATTTAAAACCAAACATGGCACTGAATTATATCAAAGACAAATCTGTATGTTATCACAGTTTTTGTAAGTGCTTTAAGATTTGACGAGCGCATAAAACCAATATCTAAAACAATTATGCTAGGTCATAAAAGCTCTCAATTCAGTTACAATAACGGTTTCAGCGATAATTTTACACATGGTATATCATTTAAAATCATAGTTAAAGACATTTTATAAGGGTTAAAATGTTGCTTTAAGAGACTGCTTAAAGGTAGAGAGTGACCCCGATGTTTTTACTGTTTGAGGTAGAGCATTCCATAGTCTTGGTGCGGAACACGAAAAAGAGCCATCAAAAAGTGCTGTCCGTGCTTTCGGCACATAAAGTGAGCCATTTTCTGATGACCTGAGGTTAAGAGTGTGTACCTCGGATACTGGTTTTAGAAGTTGTGTTATATATTCAGGGGATAAATTATTTATTGCTCGGTATGTCAAGACAGCCTTATTATATTTAAGTCTGTCCGGAATTGACAGCCATCCCAGCTGACTGAACATATCTACTGATGGGGTATCGTAATTTGCTCGCAGGATGATTCGAGCAGCGCGTTTTTGCAGCTTGGATATGCGTTCAATATTAGTTACAGAGGCTGACCCCCAGGTAACAGAGCCATAATCAATATAAGGAAGAATATACCCCTGATAGTAAACTTTTTGAATATGTGTCGGTACATACGTTGCTAACTGGCGTAATAGAGATATTTTAGATGAGATAAGGGAGCATAAGTGGTCTATATGGGCAGACCAAGAAAGGTGTTCATCGATATAAACACCAAGGAGTTTCTGTTTACTAACGGATTGAATATTGACATCGTCAGCAATAATATTTAGAGGTCGAGAGTCGTTCAAGCGTTTTCTAGCGCCAACTAGCATACAAGTTGTTTTGGTCATGTGAACATTCATTTTGTTTATCTTTCCCCATGTTTTTGTGTTACCGAATTCTCCTTGCAGATCTTCTTCAATAGCATCTATGTCATTACCATGCGTGTGAATCGTCGTGTCATCTGCATACAAATCAGAGGAGCACTTTTTGATATGAAGCGGAAGATCGTTGATAAAAATGAGAAATAAGGTCGGGCCTAATATTGAGCCCTGAGGCACACCAGATTGTACGGTGGTGAAATCCGTCAACCCTTTATCACTCTCGATTACTTGTTGTCGAGAACATAAATATGATTTGAACCACTGAATGGCAGAAGGGTTAAGTTTGTATAATGCAAGTTTATTCAGCAAGATGGAGTGATCAACTAGATCAAAAGCCTTCCGAAAATCAATAAAAAGGGCTCCAAACAAGTCACCCTTATCAATACATTTCATCCAGTCATTAATGAGTTTGACTAAAGCTGTTTGGCAACTATGTTTTGGCCTGAACCCGGATTGATTGTCATGTAGAAGTTTATATTTGTTCAAATATGCCATAAGATGTTTGTTCACGTGCTTTTCGAAAATTTTAGATACAGTGGACAGGATAGAAATTGGCCTATAGTTTGAGGGGTCGGACTTTTTAAACAAACAGCCATAGTACCGAGATGTGTTGGTACAATGGGAGGAACACTCGTGTACGGTTTGTTGCAAAATAGCGTGAAACAAAGTGTACGGCAAATAGTTCTGTGGCTTATGGATAAAGTCGTGTAAAGAGTAACTCGATCGGCGTTCCGTCGTATTTCTCCACATCAGTGGAGACCGCACTTCTTTGTATGTACGCTGAAACATGCGTCTTGCCAAATACGGTATTATATCTTCTCGGACATGCTGCTCATATCTGAAATCCAAAATGTCATTAAGATCACTGCTCATAGGTAACAAAATTTGAATAACAGTCGCACTGAATTGTAGCTAAAACGATCGAGCCTCGCTAGGGTAAAATGTGAGTTAGCCAAGTTCTGCTTACGGATGGTCAGGTGGTTTTCCCCCGGGTTCTCCGGTTTTCGCCCACCTTTGATGAACGATCGGTTCAATATAAGTGAAATATTCTTGAAAGGGCCGTAAAACCAAATAAAAAATAAATAAAATAAAATTAAATAAAAACAAAACATATTCAAACAATTTTCTCATCAATTCTCCACCACAATTAAACAACAGTAATGTTACTACGTAACTAATGACTCAGGTATATGTATAATTTGAAATCAATATTTTGCAGAAGAGGCTTTATTTGAGATAAGAAGTAGAATGCGATTTTCGCAAATGCATGTATGTATATTTCTATCGGTATTTTAAAGAGGTACAAAGGAACAGCTATGGTGTTTCTGTTTACTCCGAATATGTGAGCAGTGTTCAGAAGGTTCCTGTTTGAGAACTACTGTCCGCGCCACCATCGTCTGCAAGTGGTTTCTTTGGAGTTATAAGTCAAATAATCAATTTTGCTATCAGTTCAATATCACACACACACACACACACACACACACACACACACACACACACACCTTCTCCTATGAGTATACATGTGGAAGGGACCTCTTGTCACTTATCAGCACTTCTATTATGATTTGAAAATCGAGAAGATTTTTATTTTGCATAGTTAAAGTTACGTTGGCGCAAAGCTGCATGCGGCGTTGTTTACCCGCACGTCGTTGTCATTATTGATATCCGGGAAACAAGACGTCATAAAATATATGGAATCAACAAAGCAAAGAAGAAGTTTCGCGTATCTTGCAACAGTGCAGTATTTTTCGCCGCAGAGAGGTTTAGAACTTATAACCACTTGCAGAATATGGTGGTGCGGCGAGTAGTTTTCAGGTTTGTTTTTCCCAGCTAGCATTCTACGTAAATCTACATCGGGCCGTCATCGGCCCATCAGCTACCCTGACGGGCCGATGACGGCCCGATATAGATTTACGTAGAATGCTGACTGGGTCGTATTATGGTATCTTATTGCAGAGAAAAAATGAGCGCATACAGATCCTATTACTGCAAAGAAAATCCGATCTAAAGACTCGTCCATCCCTGAAATATGAAAGAAAACATGTCTGATAGTCATAAGCAGTTGCGATCATGGTACCTAATCCGTAATCCAAACTCATAAATCCATAAACGAATGACGAATCAGAATGTTCAGACCAACAGACATGGACCCCAGAATAAAGGGTGTAATCAGGCGTCCGCGGATAGTAAGCATTACTTGGTAATCAAACTTCGCCCACCGTGCCCATAGGCCTGAACGAAGGAAATATCGGTAGAAGCGTATGTCCGGGATTTGGGAAGTCTATTTATGGCGCGTCACTGGCAAAATCATCAGAAACAATTCTGGAAACTGCCACATTGTAGGGATTGACCAGATCATGATGTCTCCCATAGAACTTCTTAAATGTTGCTACTAGTTTGATTTTTTGATACCCCTGGCTCAACAACTTTGTAGTGAGCACTTTCCCACGCTCCATGAAGTCCTGATAATTTGAACAGGTTCTGGCATAACGGATTAACTGTGAAACGTAAACGCCGTATGCTGGTGCAGAAAGGGATATTACTGCTCAGGAATGGAAAGTTAACAATGGGAAAATTGAAGTCATCCCGTTTGTCGTAAAGCCTAGTTGTAAGCTTTCCATTGACAATGTAGAGATAATAATCCAAGTATAAGGAGGAGGCTTCAGTCTCCGTTGAACGAAAATTTTAAGAAATCAACACCTACACGACAATAAATAAAACATGCAACGATTAGGAACCGATACAATCAGATCATAAATCACCAAAAGGGAAAGAGGTCTAAAGTTTAAAACTTGTAGTGACGCCAGTAAACAAATGACATAGTAAAGCGAGTCAGCAGCCTGTTCTCAAAAAAGCTGTTGACTCTTGAATTAGAACGTAACTGAATAGTAGTAACACACATAATAGGAAAATTGAATGTTAACATGGACGAACAAATGCAGAAAGGAAAGGAGCCACTGTGACAACGAACGTACCGTCATGGAATAGTCAGTGATATTTTTGGTGGGTTTAAATTGATTTAATGTGATTCGGACATTCATCCACACTTTCATTATGGGAATCAAACATGTTTTTTCATGCATTAACATTCGCCAGGTCCCGTGGGAGGTGTTGAAAACGGAGGCCGGAGGCCGCGGTTTTCAACACCTCCCAAGGGACCTGGCGAATGTTAATGCATTGAAAAACCATGTTCGATCGCTATTATTGCATAAAAACTGAAAACATTTGCTACATTTCGCGTTATTACTTGCACTATTTTGTTTCGCCTTTTCACCGATCTCTCACGAACGCAATTTCCACGGACAATGCTCGTTCTAGGGCCAGGCAGTACACGTCTCGTAACGGCAGCAAATTTGTGGCCCCGGTACGATCATATTGAAAGTTGCGTAGCCGTGCATTAACAGCGCGTGAATTGCCTTGTTAATACACGGCTTTTCGCCGGTTAATGCGCGGCAGTTAATAACGTGCGACACTGCTTTCTATGCAATAATGTGGTTTAAACATATTTTTTTTTCGGTTTGCACTGAGATTTTCTAATTCATCATTAAATCAACACGTGTAGCAAACGGTTCGTAGATCTAACAATCAAATCACAGATAAAAGTCATGATGACTCAAGGATGAGAACTCCTGCATCTGAAGCAACAGAAAACCACTAGCTGAATGCCGGTGGACCAAGCAACAGACATAGATTTACACTGCAGCCGTTCAGTTAGCTCCAAATGACTCGTACCGGACCGGGCAACAGACATAGATTTACGCTGCAGCCCTTCTGTTAGTTCCAAATGACTCATACCGCGGTAGAAAAAAAGGTAATTATAGCCGTAAATTTAAGAAAATCTGGGAGTGGGGAAGGGGGAGGGTCGGGATGGTGTGTGTGTGTGTGTGTGGGGGGGGGGGGGGGGGTTGGGGGGGTTGGGGGGGGGGGGGGGGTGGTGCGGGTACCTACCCATTATTGGCTTTTAACGATAATTAACAAAGGAGAAGCCGCTCCTATTCGCCGTACACATTTTTAGCTATTGTACGATCTACAACTGAATGCCGTACACATCACATTTTTCTTTTAACAAATACGCTTAGTGTTTATTAATAACATAACCAGAAAAAAGTTTGCAGATGCTGCCCATCATTGACAGAAACACATAAAACAAAGTATGCGTGGAAACAATTCATGAAATCAGAAAAGAAGAAGCCGATTTTCGAAGATGCTGATCTTCTGTCGGTACCAACCATCGATAAACTCGTGTTCCTGGCTTTAAATCGACCCATACACCTAAGAAAACCATAAAATGTTGCAAAAATTCCTTTGTTGTTATAGGAAAATAGATTCACTCTTCAAAAAATATACTGAAAGCAAAAAGAAACGCAGGGTAAATTTTATTCCTAAATTTCATTCAAGTTTGAAAAAGTTTGTTAAATATTTTACTATGATTACATGTATGGAACAAAAGTTCCAAATTTCATTGGTTTGTGATCAACAAGTCTCGAGTTATTCAAGTTCATTGGTAGCTACTCCCCAAATCTTGAAATCAAAATCAAACTGAAAATCAATATCGGGTGTGTCCCCCTCTTGCTGCCGTTGCTGCCCTAATTCTCCTTTGGATAGAGTTAACCAAAGCACTGACAGTTCGCATCGGGATGTTATTCCATTCATCGATCAACGCATTCCTTAGTTGTGCGAGAGTTGCGGGGGGATTTCGGCGCTTCCTAACCCTTCTGTCCAGCTCATCCCACATGTGCTCTATTGGGGTCAAATCTGGACTGTACGGTGGCCATGCTAGTGGTGCGATGTTATTGTTTGCCAGGAAATCCTGACAAATTCGGGCAACATGTGGTCGGGCATTGTCCTGCTGCAGAATCAGATTACGTTGTTGCACAAGCGGGACTGCAACAGGACGCAAGATCTCATCCCTATACCTTACTGCGGTCATATTGCCCGCAACAATAATCAGCTGTGATTTTATCCCGTGAGCAATGCCTCCCCAGACCATAACGGAGCCACCCCCAAACCGATCCCGTTCGACAACACAGGCGTCGGCGAAGCGTTCTCCGCGACGTCGGTACACACGACGTCGACCATCTGCGCGATAGAGAGTGAACCTAGACTCGTCCGTAAAAAGAACTCGTCTCCACTGCCTCATCGGAAATAGCCTGGGCGCATGCGCCGTCAACCACGCCATACGACGCAACCTACGTGCCTGGGTCAGAGGCAGACCAACGTATGGACGACGAGCTCGAAGACCAATGTCACGCAATCGACTTCCAACAGTCTTCGGAGAAATTTGTCGATTATGCGTACCTACTGTATTAAGGGCAGTTTCGGTAGCAGTGAGATGACGATTCCGCAAATGTGCCAGACGGATTGTTCTGTCTTGTCGTTGCGACGTCACGCGTGGACGCCCAGACCGCGGTCGGTCTGCTAAATGCCCTGTCTTCCTTAAACGTCTAACAAGACGTTCACTTGTTGAGACGTTAACCCCAAAATGACTGGCAACTTGCTGCTGCCTCTGACCCTGCATCAGCAACGCAATTGCCCTACCCCTCTGAACATCAGTCAATCGTACCATGATTGAAAAAAAGTTCAAAGTAGCGTAAAAATGAAAAGAAAAATCGGTAGAAGAATCGAAGAGCGTTGTGTATCGTTGAAGTGTACCAAATGGTGTGAGGAAATCTTGTGCTGAAGGTTTAAACATGCTTGTTTTGCAGGAAATTTTGGCTTTCCGTATTGTCCGTGCAATGCACTGTGTAGTGCACGGTTGATTGATTTCACACACTGGGTAGATAGCACATCGACCAAAGACTCGTATACCCGCGGTTCACATTCACAGGACAATCTGTAAAAGTGTATGGCTATAGTAAACACCGTAAAAAGTGGTTAAAATAAGAAGGAAAAAACTCTACCCTGCGTTTCTTTTTCCTTTCAGTATAGAAAATAGATCGGAAATAGAGGCTAAACTCACCGCGTTCCAGTTTGTAAATTTCCACTTTCGATTCAGCGGTTTTCTATTTCCGGTGTTGATGATTGACGATGATGTTGGTAGTATTTTCGACTAGGAAGTGGTCCGTGGGCTCGAATCGATATTTTTTCGGGTCATTAACATGCGTGCCCTTGGTTGAGAATGAAATAGATGTTCAGGGCAAGGCGCTTCTAATGAGTACTACAATAATGAGCCAGCGAACGACAAAACCTACAATAAGACTTTTGCGACCAATGTCATACTGGGTGGATGTATAGGCTGATCTGAGTCTTCGCTGGTCATACAGGTCTTATTGTAGGTGTTGAATCTTCGCTGGTCATACAGGTCTTATTGTAGGTTTTGAATCTTCGCTGGTCATACAGGTCTTATCCCAGTCAGCATTCTACGTAAATCTATATCGGGACGTCATCGGCCCGTCAGGGTAGCTGACGGGCCGATGACGGCCCGATGTAGATTTATGTAGAATGCTAGCTGGGATTGTAGGTTTTGCCGTGCGCTGGCTCATATGTTATCGTGATATCAAACTCAGCAATCAAACCCCTTCGCCTCTTCGCCTGATCTAAATCCCCATAAGTTGCATTTTACTGATTGATGCTTTAACCCATTTTAGTCTGGAGACCCAAAAAGTTATTGGCAAACAGTGCAGGCCCAGATTAGACGCTGCAGGTTAGACGTCTGATCTAGGCCTCTGATGTTTGGAAATAGTTTAGTCCCATTTTCTCTATGAATATCAAAATCGCAATCTGACAGACCTAAAATTAAAATTCGACTCTTCCAATATGTAATGTGGGAGGAGTCTATTCATTCTAAAATGGGTTAACCCTGGTCCTGCTTAACCTGGATATGCCCTGTCTTTGTAAACAGTGTAGATCCAGATCAGTGGGCTTCTGAAGAAACGAACTGATCAGGATCTGCACTGTTTGTCGTTCAGTGTGTGAATTTATATCAACAACCTAGATCAAGTAATCTAATTGGCTGATAATTAGAAATGGGCGGATATCTTAAATAATTCAGCATGACAAGGGTTAATAAGAACAGTATCAGTACGTTTTGGGTTGAAAATATGCCTTATCTAGAGTTGTGGTAATGCAATTTTCCACGGAATTTCCGAGATAAGGCCAACCTTAAAAAAACTGGTTTGCTGTGCTCTTACCTACCCACCAAAATTGGCCCTACCCAAAATTTTCCTGGGTCCTTTTGAAACGTTTTTTATTTATTTTTTTTTTCTTGAAGAACCTACAACAGACAGATTTACATTCACTACAATCTTTTTATTTTAAACTTTATTTTTAGTTGCAGATAATGTCATATCTTTATGGACAGCATTTTGGACCATATATTATCTACAGTAAAAGAAAAAAAAATATCTGATTTAAAAACAAAAAAAAGTTGACCTATCTACCTGCCCATTCTGAAATTGAGCGGTAGGAGCACAGCAAACAAAGAATATTTTAAGGATGGCCCAATGACTGATTTCTGATTGTTTTCTACTGACAGGACCTACAAGAACTAGCCACAGCCAACCCCACGGTGGTCACATTGAAGTTAGGTAGGTAGTATAAGTGTATCGGACTATTGTTTTCTATTTTTCCTTTCTTTTTTGTTGTATAGTTAGTCCTGTATACGAGGCAAAGCATAACTGTTAGTAATAAGAATTTTGGGCAATATGAGTGAGCATGTTGATGCCATTACAGTACCTGATAAAATAAGTAGCGCCCCCAAAACCGAGAAAATGAGTATTTCCTGTTTATTAGAGTCTCATCATGGGACACATAAAGTATCATGCCATTCTGTGGCAGAATTATTGGAGATTATAAAAATACAGATCACATATACAAGGCACATATTTACAAAGATATTCCTAAAAGTCAAACAACTCGCGCGCACAAACATGACGGTATGCACTCGGATTGCAGGACCAGTTCCTTTTAGCAAGTTTGACTGGCAATACTGATCCTCGAAGCATATGTGTATATTGTTTCTACAGCACACTCACTCCCCCGCCAATCACCTCTCGCACAGGTACAGTCATTACTGGTACAAGTGGTTTATTTACACAAGTTAAATGTCCTTGTCCCTGGGTTATAAAACATTTTTCATGCTCAGCATGGAATTTTCCCTGCTAATAAACATGAAATTGGCAACAGTAATTAGCAATTTCATATTTATTAGCCGATAATTTATCATGCTCAGCTATAAAAAAACAAAACAATTTTCAACTGTGAATAATTTGATATTTATTAGCAGGGCAACTTTCATTCTCAACTGAGTTGAGCACGAAAAATGTTTTAAAACCACGGGGCCTGAAGTGAAGTGACCTGATATCAAGTTTTCACCGCGTATGACTTAAATAAAAAAAAAAAAAATAAAAAAAAAATGCAAAGTTTATTGACGAAAAATCTTATCGTAGGACAACTTAATTACAGTAAGACTGCGAACGAGTCCTGTTAGAGACTGACACTTCTTCAAATCTGACAAAAATGATAAGTATTGAGAATCATTAGAACGTATCTTCCAGAACACAAGAATTAGAAAACGAGGCTTAATATATTCTGGAAAATGGATCTTTAAGAAACAAAGAATACTCTGAACATTGAAAACAACAGACTCGAGCTTATCAACCCATTGTAGACTGAATAGACTCTCCCACACTATATATTGGAAGAGTCCAATTTCAATTTTAGGTACGCCCGGCTAGGAGATTTACATATTCCTAGAGAAAAATGGCTAAACAATTTGCAAACAGTGGAGACCCTGATCAGACGCCGCGTTCTGCGGCGTCTGAACTGGGTCTGCACTGTTTGCCAATTACCCTTTTACGGTCTCCCGACTACAATGGGTTAAGTGCGTTTTTATATAGAATTGGATTATGTAATGCCGCACGTACCTTCTAGCCGCTAGTTTATCAGACCGCAGTGAGACGCTCCAATGAGTACCAACAACGTAAGACTTTGTGGAGAATAAAAAAAAAAAAAAAAAAAGAAAGATAGAAAACATTATTATAGTGGCGCTGCCAGATCGGAATTATTTTATTATTTTTACGCGCACTCAGGAAAAGTCTTGAAAAGTATACCTAGAACCACTTCCAAAATAGGGGCTAATCTTTCCTTTAAGAGCAGCCCCTATGGTAAAGAAGCAAATTGTTTTATGATAATGACACTAATGACGCTTTGTTATAAATATTTTTTACGCTTGTTACGCATGATAGTGTACGTAGTGAGCGCCACGCCTATGAGTATGGTTAAAAGTTCTCTGTCTAGAGCTATAAGCAAGAAGTGTGCAGCTTACGCATCTAAAACATGTTGCTAATTTATAGATCTCAAAATCCCAGATCTGATTGCCTACTCTGTTTTCAACATATTTTCAGATTTTTTTTTTCATGGCGTTTTACTCCGCGTTTTACTCTAAAAAAGTAATTTTGTGAATTTTTGGCACGATTCACTGCCAAACCTTTCTCGTAGCTACCTATGAGCCAAAACTTTTATTTTATTCGTTGGTTTATTTATGGCTGCAAATTATTAAAACTCTATAGGGTACGTAGTTTGGTTGCATGGTTTTCAACAGGCTCCTCTTATTGAAAAATTGAATTTTTCTCAGTATTGTTGTGGAATATTAATGATTAAATCAGTGGAGAAAAGCAAAACAATATTTTCTAATAAAAGTTTTCCAAAAAATCAGATTACTAATCAATTGCAATGGTCAGATTCAATTGAATTTAATGATAATATCTGAAAACAAAGCACAGGAAGAGGAAAGACAAATGGTTCCTGATAAGATATTGTTAATCGCAAATAATTTTACCATTTAGAAAAAAAACGCCAAGAGAAAAACGTCCTTCCGAAGACTGTCGGAAGCACAGTAGATTCACAGACTGGTCTTGAACTTCGCTGTCCTCACAGAGTCTGCTCAGAAACTCTTTCTGTCTCCTCTTACATTGCAGACACGTCTGATCAAAACTCAATAGACAACGCACGTTCGTCCGTAGAGGCCAAACTTCAAGGCTCTGGTCTGAACCTCCTGATAAATAATGCGGGTTTCCTAAAACGGGGTGGCTTCAATGACGTCACAGCAGAGGACATGGTTGAACACTACCAGGTGAACTGCGTTGGTCCCTTGATGATTACAAAGGTAAAGCTGTTTTGATTTGTTTTATATAAATACAGTCGACTCCCATCATCTCAAACTCCAATGGACAAAAATTTTTCAGTTGATAAAACAGTAGCTTGAGATAAAAGGGTTTAAAATGTAAGGAACATACAGTCGAACCTCGTTATCTCGAACTCGCTTATTTCGAATTACCGCTTATCTCGAAGTGAAAATCTGGTCCCTGTTTTAACATGAAACTATGACAACAGGTAACGAAATAATGTGGAAAAGAGGAGAACTTGCTTCTCAGGAGCAATTTCTCCTCTTTTCCACATTATTATATATATATATTTCTAACTTCAGGAGTCAAATTACATATTCATTTGTTAAATGTGGTTGTTCAATTTATTGTTTTCCTCACTCTCTCAACTCTGATATGTCGAAGTACGGATATCTCGAAGTGTTTCAGTGAGTCCCTTGGAATTCGAGATAACGGAAGTCGACTGTATATCTGTCTAAACCAATATTGCCCATTATTACGTTTGACTTAAAGACATAAAAATTAGATGTGCCCAGTCATTAGTCCTATCACTGGTAAGAGACTGGAAACAACAAAAGCTAGTATTCTGTCAGTAAACAGTGGATAGGTAGAGGCCCAATAAGGGAATTTAGTACTGGCTTATTTACCTGGACCATAGGTAACTTTTATCTGTTATCACCTCAAAAGTATTTATTACCCTTCAGAAGGCTCTTAAGAACAGAAAGAAGAAAGAAGACACAACAGACCTACAAACAATAAAGGACTGTTCAAGTACAGAGGAACCGCCTTGGAACGGTCAGAAGGAATAAATTTGCAGGGCGCTTAAATTAGATTTACAAGTTAGACTCGCTACTAAAAGGCTTCCGTTTCCATACTTACAGGCATTTTATGACCTTCTCAAGATCGCAGCCAATGCCGAGAGCGATAAGCCGATGTCTTGTTCAAGATCAGCGGTCATCAACATATCCACAGGTGTCGCCTCAATCTCAGAAAATTCCACTGGAGGAAATTATTCGTATAGAGCTTCTAAGGTATGATTACATGTGGGTCCATTCACCCATTACGTTAACAAGCCTATGCAAATCCCACAATATACTGTACAAAAAAAAAAAAAAAAAAAAAAAAAAAAAAAAAAAAAAAAAAAAAAAAAAAAAAAAAAAAACAAAAAAAAACAACAACAACAACAAAAAACTTTACATTCACTTTAATCAGTCGTTTCTCCAAGGTTTGTTTTCGTAAGAAAATAAATTTTATATCACATTAAACAGTATTCAATTTTAAATGGATAAGTGCAATATATGCATAATCACTGATGATAACGTTTCGCATTTGATTATTGGCATCTAAAAGCACTAAGGCGTCAAAATCCAAAATCGCACAGAAAGTGTCGTGAGTATTGCTGTTTTCTTCTGGGAAATGTTAAGATCGGGGTCAAGTAAATCCCAAATCATCATCATCATATATCCCGAGTATTTAGCGTACGTACGGTAAGTGGGCAAAGATATTGCTGCAAGACAACCTTTCTTTGCCGTATATATATATATATATATATATATATATATATATATATATATATATATATATATATATATATATACTATGTGCACCCCATCGGCATACCCACACTCTCACGCCATGAAATAACTGTGACGTAAGTGTAATGTTTGAGTTGTTCATATGTCCATTACCTGCGCATGCGTCCGTTAAGCGGAACTGGTACACTTTCAGAGGAGACAACTATGTTAAAAATGATTTCCTCCCTTCTGAAAAGGGGTCTTCTCTAAAAGGATATAATTTGCTGCCCTTTCTAAGGGGAGAAAATTCTTTCCTTTTAGAGCAGATCCCTTTAAAATTAAAAACGGACTTGGTGTGCGGGAGTCACAAAAGTTGCCCCACCACCCCGCCCCCCCACTCCCCCACCCCGCCCCCCCCCCCCAAAAAAAAAACCTGTAGAAGAATAGCGGAGATATTCCAAATGAACACGTATCTAGTCCAAACTTAAACACGGATTGGGTTTTTTAATGTTAGAGCTTCAGTTACTCTAACGTCTTTGCGATCATGGAAAATTGTTCTAGACATGGGTAATAATCCGAGTCATACAGGGTTAATCATAGCACCAGATTAAGAGACAAATTGGGATGATAGTTTAGGGATATTTTTGCGATCTTCTATGAACTAATGATATGTTGAGTGTAGCTATTTAACATTGTCTCGATGAGGCGATTCTTATGAGTTCAGTCAACACTATCTAGACGAAATATAAGAAAATTTCCCTAAAAATATCCTTAAATATTTGTTTTCTCTACCTATCGGAAGAACTTTCAAAAGGCTCAAAAACGACTTCTAATCAGCCATGGTAAACGAGGCATCCATTTTCGAGTGGTTGAAGTTTAATTGTGGTTTGTCTGATTCCATCAGTACTAGAAAACTAAAATTACCCAGCAGGGTCCCTGCCTTCGACTTCAGTGACATTCATCAACATTTCATGTTTGGCGCGGTTAGGATTTTGTCGCTCATGGTTTAGCAAGGTGGTGTCATTTCCAGCCGTCCGTTCGCCAGCATTTGCGTCAGCCCTAGTATTCTACCCGTCAATAAATATTACGCTTACAGTCATCATACCTGGCATATACTTTCTCCGTAATGTGGACTTAAACAGTGCAAAAAATTTTATTATTATTATTATTATTACTATTTTACAGGCTGCATTAAATATGGTCACCTCGAACTTCGCCCTCGAATTTAAAAGTGACGGCATCATAGCAACCGCTGTCCATCCTGGTTGGGTGAAGACGGAAATGGGCGGTCCTAATGCCCTGATTAGCACAGAGGAAAGTGCCGTTGGGATCATGAACACATTGGCTAAACTTGAAGGCGAAGAGGGCACTGGGAAATTCTACCATGCAATAAGAGGGGATTTCATAGGCTGGTGAAAACAATATTCATTACGAAAACATGCCTATTCAAATATACTGAAAAGTTAATCACCGAAAAATTGAAAATTTTCAGACGAAAAAATCAAATATTTTTCATATTTCTGCTCAAAACATAGATTGTGGGTACTCGTTAGAACCCCCTCAGCAGACGACATTTTGAAATATTATTCTATTTTTCCCAGAAAACATGATTTGACATTTCATGCAAATTGTCTCCAATGGAGACAATTTGCATGAAATGTCAAATCCTGTTTTATGGGAAAAGTAAGAAAAATATCACCAATTTGTTGTTTGCCGAATATGCCCAGACAGTGGTAAAGGTTAATTGGATTTGTCTGTCCTCGTTTCAGCGCTGCCAGGTATATGATTTTCCCCTTTTTTCAACAAAAAGTATACGAATGACCCTATTTTTCTGGATTCCTATGTGAAAGGCCCCATTTTTCTGACACCCTGGTATATGCACATAATCAGAGATTAAAGATGCTCAGAGATTTTTCGAGGCTGCTTGTTCTCTTGATATTCAATGAACTGACTGCGATATTTGTCTAACTATTAGCAATAAATGTCACCAAAAATCAAAGGGTAGTGTATGAATAGGTCAACATTTTGGATGATCAAGTATATGAGTGGGTCCTTTTTTTCAAAGGCCAGGTATATGAATGGGGTGGGTTTTGAAATACTGGCTCGCACACCCGTACCAAAATTACCCCTAAGTTACCCTCCCCCCTCCCTCCCCCACACCCCGAGTGTCTGTCTTTCCTTTTGATGCTGAGAACTTGACGTGGATCCGGTTGTATCAGTTCCTGGGTTGACTTATTTACTGTTAAGGCAGCTTTGTCAAAATTATTTTTGTGTCTCTTCTGAAATGTGGTCTACATTTTGTTAAAAATTCTTTCCTTTACAATTGACCCATTTTCGGAAGCTGTTAAGGTACCAGGAAAGGTAACAGCAAGTCAGAAACGTTGCCGCCCTCGTTAAACATGGCGAAACAGCTACCAAGTGTTTTTATTCACGTGAAGCACGTCACCATGATGCCAGTCATTTGAGTCGCAACATGATTTCTCATGTCGCGACTTAAATGATTGACACCATGATGCATCACGAAAACATGCCTATATAATTTCGACCCCCTTAAACTCCACTTTTATATAGTAAAACTGGGGTTTACAGGGGTATACATTATTTTTTTTATTTCTACTCAAAAGCATAGATTGTGGGTACTCGTTAGAACCGCCTCGTCGAGGCGGTTCTAACGAGTACCCACAATCCATGTTTTGAGCAGGAATAAGAAAAATATCAGATCTGGAAATTTTCATTTTTTGGTGGTAAAATTTTCAGTATATTTGAATAGGCGTGTTTTCATAATGAGGGTGCAAATACAATGTAGTAAAGATCCCGATCAGCCAGCGGAGATATGTAGTCTGATCAGGAACTTTGCTATACTTCGTTATGTTCTACAATACACAATAATTCTGTAAGGGGACAGTGAAATCCTGATTAGACTGCGCAGGTGCGCAGTTTGATCTGGGCCTTCGCTGTTCGCATATGCCCGAAGACACGTTTTCACATATTGCGGCCCATTTTATGACTACAAGTCAGTGCCATACTTTGTATAAATTGTTTTTGTTACCCTTCCGAAAAGTGATGCGGTTTGCAGAAAAGCAAACAAGAAGTCACAAACTAAAATGTCACGGAAAGTCAAATACTTGTACCCTCTCTACTTGAAGCGACATTCATGCTCATAGCAGATGACATTCTAAAATATTTTTTTTCTGAAATTTATGTAAACTGTTCTCTAGTCAGACACATGAAATAGCAAGCCTCACTTTCTCTTAAAACATCTCTCTTTTAAAACTGGTAGAAAATCAACCAGGTGCATCCAGCCCCTTAAAGGTTATTACCGGAATTAATTTTGATATAGCCTTACTTTTTGTTGTCTGAAAATACTATTTCCAAATGAAATTAAGCTGGCCCTAGTTTGCTATAAAATGCGCCTGAGGACTATGCAATAAAGCGTTATAGGAGAAAACATTGTCGAAGTATGTAGTTTTCTAACTAGGCTACGTAGCCAAGTTAGGTCAAGGGAGGTAAAAATGCTATCACATTAATAGCGATTATAACCTAATTACTTAAAAAGTTTTTGGTATATTTGTATTTTTGTGTATTTTTATCATGTATAGTAATAAGTATGTATACTTCTTTCACAATGAATGTGCAGATTCTTCAGAACCTCAGTGAAAGCATAAATTATTTTAATGAAACTTAGACTATCAGAACACTTAATTTAATTAATTTAAGGACAATATAATCTTCAAAATAACAGTCTGAGAAAATCAGTTTGAAACAAAATTGAAGCTCCTGCGAGTTTCGTTACAGCTAAAGTAGTTCCGGTATCAAACTTTAAAACGGTTATTCACAGATGTAGCAGATGGCCATCTAAAATATTTTTATTTTATTTCTCGTGTAGAAATAGCTTTGGCAAAAGCCCAGGTGAGTCTGTGCGTATCATGTTGTTCGAAGAAAAGTGAGGGTGTACATAGTATTCGGCTTTCCGTGATACCTTAAAACATGATGATTCCGAGCTGTTAGTAGGTACCTCCCAGGAAGCTTTCTAAATAAATCTATAGCGGGCTGTAATCGGCCCGTCAGCTACACTGACGGGCCGATAACGCCCTGCTGTAGATTTATAAAAAATGCTAGCTGGGTAACTTGTGCCCGCAACTCCTCTTACAGTTGTATGCTGATCTTTTTAAAGTTTTATCAGATGTTTTTGTCATGATCTGAAGATGTGCATGCGCTCTGTATATAATTATGAAAATATTAGTCATTTTTCGAAGTCAAATACTACCAAAGAGAATAGAATCTTGTAGTGCGTACCTTGTGTGCGTAATTCCTCCCGTACGTTTATGCCAATCTTTTTCAAACTTTGCAGATGTATTTTTGTCATGTTTAGAAGATGTGCATGTGCTTTGTATATAATTATGAAAATATTAGTCATTTTTTTTCGAAATCAAATACTACCAAAGAGAATAGAATCTTGTTGTGTGTACCTTGTGTGCGTAATTCCTCCCATACGTTTATGCCAATCTTTGTTTTAAACTTCGCAGATGTGTTTTTGTCATGTTTAGAAGGTGTGCATGTGCTTTGTTTATAATCCTGAAAATATATTTTTCACCTTTTTCGCCTTTTAGCGTCTATTGTTTACAATCAAGCCATAGTTTACATACACCAAAATTTCCTTAAGGTTGTTGTCAGTATTGACAATGAAAAGTGTTATGAAGACAAAAAGATTACAAATCTATGGTGGCATATTTCTGCCACGAGGTAGCCAGATAGCTATCGCGATAATATTCTTAATTTTCCAGAAAGTAAAAAGTTTTCCTGAAAACATTATCGCAATAACTTCAATTATCTAGATATGTTTTTTAATTCCCAGAAAATATTTTAATGCAAAATATCGTGGTACTGCTCGGAACTGACATTAGTATCTAGTAAAATTATCGCGATAAATTTTTCATGATAGCGAGGTAGCTATAAATAGAACTGCGATTACCTTGTATAAACTCTTAGGGTACAGTGTATGGTGGCATATTTCTGCCACGAGATAGCTAGGTAGCTATCACGATACTTTCATTAATTATCTTGATATTTCGAAGTTTCCTGAAAAGATTATCTTAATAGTCTAAAGTTTCCTGGAAATATTATCGCGAACGTTTACAGTATTATCGCGATATTTTTTGTGTTAGTGCCCAGAGCTGCCATTTATTTTCTGTTATCAATAAATAGAACCGATATCGGAATACCTTCGATTATACTGAAAATTCACCGAGGGTATTCACTAGCGACTTTTAAGGTAAGGGGCACAGGGAACCAATTGTGGCAGGACTGCTGATTGGTGAAAAAAAGCCCGGAGTAGTTATTTTGTGTACGGCGACCTGTGATTGGTTAATAATAAAGCTGAATTAGACCTCATCATTCTAATTTGAAGAAAATAATGTTTGAGTGTAATTTTCTGATTGTTTCTAAGAAATAAATGTTTCTGTGTGTGTGTTTGCTGGAGCCTAACTTCGACCTGTCCTTCCTGCTAGCGACTCTATGGCCCTTTTCAGAGCCGGTGGCAAATTTGAGCAAGTGTGGGATTACATTGGGCATTAGTAATACGTTTTGAAGCTCTTTTCTTTTGATCGAATGTTCTAAATTATGTAACTTACAGACCTTGACCTTTAGGCATATCGTCCGATCAGGCGAGATAGTACATGAATTATGCGTGCACACCGTTTCAAGCCAAGGTCAGGGTAAAACTAATCCAGATTTTTCAGGCGCAGCCTCTATGTGCCTCTGGTGCCTGGTAGCGTTAAAAATCTGATTGATTGATTGATTGATTGATTGATTGATTGATTGATTTGCTGGAGCCAAACGAAGAAGTGGTGAAATTGCAAAGTTTCAATTTTTTGACTCCAATTGAGGTGTTGTTACATTCAGCCTCCAAAGCGTCCCAGAAAGTGCTGGTGATGGTGGTATTTTTCCTTTTTTATTTGCTGTGCTAAGCCTGGTCTTTGAATTAAAGCAAAATGTTTAAGCCCAGCCAGACCCTGAAATGAACCCTTAACCACCAAAAAGGGTGGAATTACCATGGAGCTCTATGAAAAAAAAAAAAAAAAAAAAAAAAAAAAAAAAAAAAAAAAAAAAATTGTTCACTGTACCCTAGTTTATACTAGGTAATCGCAGTTCTATTTATAGCTACCTCGCTATCATGAAAAATTTATCGCGATAATTTTATCTAGATACTAATGTCAGTATCGAGCAGTACCACGATATTTTGCATTAAAATATTTTCTGGAAATTAAAAAACATATATCTAGATAATTGAAGTTATTTATGGTGGCATATTTCTGCCACAAGATAGCTAGATAGCTATCGCGATAATATTCTTAATTTTCCAGGAAACTTCGAAATATCAAGATAATTAATGAAAGTATCGTGATAGCTACCTAGCTATCTCGTGGCAGAAACTACCACCATACAAATCATTTTAACACTTTTTTCACTACCGTTGCATCTGTGCTGGTTCATAAGTTGCCACCCTGTTCTCAATTGTTCTCTACTCTATTCAGAAAAAGAATCAAGAATTCTTATAAAGCCAGAAATTCCGAAGGTAAAGCTTTTAGACTGCATACTAGTAGTGAGTGAAAAATTTGTCTACAAAGAACTGAGTTCTTTTGACGCGTCTGCAAGTACAAGTTTGGGCAATATTTCAGCAAGGTTTCTCAAAGATGGAGTATCATTTTTGAAATTACCAGTTACATACATAATAAATATATTAGTCACAAATTCTGAGGTTCCTGATGAACTCAAATCTGCTAGAGTAAAACCATTATTTAAGAAACATTGTAGATCAGAGGTTCGCAGCTATAAGCCCATCAGAACTTGAAACATTTTTATAAAAAAAAAACTAATCTCATTTATGAACTTCAGTCGGGCTTTCGAGTGAACTTTTCAACGGATACCTGTCTCATACGTACACCTTATAGATCATATAAAACAAGCAAAATACTTCAAAAAGAACTCTATACCAGCATGGTTATGCTTGATTTGCAGAAAGCATTTGACACAGTTGACCATGAAATTCTATGTCAGAAATTAAGTGCTATGGGAGTGGCTTCCGTTGGATTCTTCATGTTTATCAAATAGGACCCCATTGGTAGATGTCAATAATTCTCTTTGGAGTTTCAGAGGGTATCGTGTGGTGCCTCAGGGAAGCTTTTTAGGTCTACTACTCTTTCTCTGCTATGTCAATGACATGAGCGAATGCATTAGTGGTGGATGCAAACTGATGTGATATGTAGATGATAGTGCTAATCCCTATTCACATAAGGACCCACAGGTGTTCTCTGAAAGGCTAGGCCAAGAACCTAAGTCATGCAAAAAACGGTTAACTGACAGTAAATTGTCACTACATCTAGGTAAGACTGAATCAGTGATATGTGGATCTTAGAGAGAGAGTTAAAGAAAATTAAATGCTTTTCACTTTCTTGTTATGAGCAGATCATAAATAATCAAAACGCTGTAAAATATCTTGGAGTTACGATATACCAAGAACTGTATAGAGAGTCAATTGCAAATGAAGTGTTAATGCAAGACTCAGGTTCTTGTTCCGTCAGGGGTATTTCTTGGCATCTTCGATGCGAAATACATTCGGTGTCATTTGACTATGCTTGTTCCTCGTGGTATAGCAGTTTGTCAAAATATTTTCAAAAATGGTTGCTGGTTACTCAGAATAAAAGAAGTAAGGTTCATAAATAAGTATAACTCAAGAAGATCTGTTAGAATTGTTGATTTTTCTAATTTAGGAATGCTAAATGTGGAACACAGGGTCAAGCAAATGAGACTGAATCAAGTGAATAAGGTTTATAACAAGTGTTGTCAGAAAACATGAAATAAAATTTTATACAAGTTTCTTAAATACATACAAGACATAGTTTACATAATTTTAAGGTTTTTTTCAGTGAACAGTTTCAATAAAGCTACATTTAACTATAATCCTGTGCAAAATTAGAATCAGTAACCTGAAAACATTAAGAATAAAAGACATTTTATGGTTTAAGAAACAAGTTTAGGCATACTTAAACAAGATTCAAATTCTGAAAGAAAATTCTGAATGGGTAATGTAGGTATTAGGTGTCAAATGAATCTTTCTGTGCTTATTGATAGAATGTATGATTTAAATTTGTGATATTAGTCATGACCTAGTCTAAAATGCTCAACTATGATATTTGGTATGTGTTCACAAATGTATGATGTTTTGTATTTTTATCCCAAATTACCAAAATCTTGACCTTGTCTCTGGCTTTTAAGGGGAGCCTATTTGAAATAAGTTATCTATAACTTTATGGGTTATCGTGTATATACATTGTCCTAATATTTTTATTCAAATAGTGCATTTCAAATGTCTTAATTTAGTTTTTAATTGTGATATGTGCTAAAGTGTCTGAACTGTGTTATGATAATAACTGTTTTATTTTTTTATATTTGAATTCCAAAGTCTGTGATTCTGTTAAACATCAATTGTTTTAAATGTAATAATGTGAACTGTTTTTGTGCTGTATTGTCTGTACATGAATCAACATATGTATCACATGATTATCATTGACCTATGAAATCAAACCGCACGTTTGTAGGAAATTCAAGTAACGCTTATTTATAGCTACACTATTCTTGTCACTGTGATGTCAAAGTGCCGTGTAAAGAGGGTTATCTGTGAAACCTGGACTGGGACATTGGCAAACAGTGCAGAACGCGGAGTCTGATCGGGGTCTGCACTGTTTGCTTAAATTATTGGAAGTCAAGGGTTAAATAAAACAATCTTGTCCCCGTTCAGGACCATTTTCCCATCTTCACTCATAGACAATCGACCGACCAGAGCTGTCAGTGCTTTGATTAACTTGATCATTTTGTGCTCTAATACTGTCAAAGCATATAAATAGTGGGTACTTTGCGTGCACGACTTCTCTTGCAGTTCCAGCCAAACAAACAAACAAAAAAAAAAAAAAAAAAAAAAAAACAGAAAAAAAAATTTACAGGTGCTTTTGTCATGGCATGCAGATGTGCATGAGCTTTTCGTATCAAATCTCTATATACTTTTTATTAACTTTTCCCCCATTTTTTGGGCTCAAATACTGTCAAAGTGTATAGATAGTAGGTATCTGGTTTACCTGGTCATTTATTCGAGGATTTTTAAAAGGCGAGGAACATAAATTCTCTGAATTTTTTTGTTTCACTTTGTGGCTCAGATAATATATAGTGAATATCTTGACTAGATATTTTGTTTGATTTGGAACCTCTCTCATATGCAGGAATTCTCGTACTACAGGTACTAATCTGCACCAATCGGTCCACTTTGTGACGTCACAGCCTGTCGCTAGTTCTCAGACAGGTAATAGTGTGGAAATGTATAGAATTATATAGGAGCCCATCGTTTAACTAATAAAATCATTAATTTTCAATAATACAAGATATTATTATAACCTCGCAATAGATGGAAAAATGTATCTGCTTTAATTTGATACCAAATTTGTTGAAATAAAATAAATTTTAAAATGGCCCAGGTTGTAATGAATGCTACAAGGGTTTTTCCTTATTAAGTCTTTGTATTTTACAACAAAAATGAAAAATAGCCTTGATTCAATCGCCCAAAAGTCATATTTTTTAAAATTTCTCCGTTTGTTATAACCTCTCATTCGATAGATCTATTTAATATCTATAATAAGGTAGTAAAATATTGAATAAATTATTTTATTAAAAATGGCCCACAGGTTGCAGAATATAGCTATATTTGAAAAATGCGGAGCGAAAATGTGTAATGATTACACAGACGCAGGTCTTGTGTACACATGATACTATAGAATGAATTGTAAAAGAGGTTGTAAGAATTGGAAAATAAAAAAGAAATTGGTATCCATTGATAGTATTATAAAGATTATTTAGCTTCAAAAAGGAAAACAAAGATATATATTTATAATAATATAAACTTATTTATTTATTTTTTGTTTATGTCGAATTATGTTTTTATTCGGCAACTTATTGAAGCTTTAATGAAAATTTGATATAATAATTTTTGATCATAAGAAAACTACAAACTGCTTAATTACTTGTTTTTTGGTTGTTTAATAACGAAAACAAAAATGCTTTGTCGGGATACAAGAAAAATACCTAAATGCGCGGCCACTCTTGCGATGTTTTCTTAATAACAATTACTGCTAATGAGTGCCAATTATGTCCTTATCTTGACGAAAGAAAACAACGAAATCACTTTTTACATAATTGACATACATGCTTATGCGCAATTTTAATTGCACAGACAGAATCAAATCCAACATTTGATCTTTTTGCATACACTAGCACTTTAATTGACACGATTTGCTCATTTTAGATTCCTGTACATAAATAAGGACGAAAGTACATTGTTCATAATCATGGCTTCATCTAAGTGCGTGCGTGTACAAAATAAATTTGACTATAAAAAACTGAATGAGGGTAAGGTTCTCTCTCTCAAGCGTTTTTCTCTAAATCTGTGACTAACACGAGTCTCTCCAAATAAAAGCAGCATTAAATATGACGTGCAACCATTGTAGTTCCAGATCAGCATGTGCATACATTTTTTCTCTGATAGAATGTGCAAGCTCTATTCAACATGCGGTGTTAAATATGTATATCTAATAAAAATTTTTATAATATTTAAAAAAATACATTAAAACAAAATGATAATTGATATTATTTTCAGAAATAATTATTGTAGTAATATTTAGCTGTAAATCATAATTCGGAATATAAATAATCCTATGCTGGTCCTATTTTGTTTCATAAAATGGTTCTCTATCTAGGAAATTAAAACATAATGATACTAATGATATTATTATTATTATTATTATTATCATTTACTACTACTACTATTATTATTATGTTGTACATCACAATTCCGAAGAATAAATATTATTATGCTGGTCATATTCGAAATGTTTTATTTGTAAAATAGCCACATGGATATATAGTTTATACTATCGTACATGTGTATTTAGGGGTAAAATATTGCTATCGTATAAATCCTGTTAGACACATTAAATTACTATCATATTGAAATTTGATCAAGTCGGTTTGGCTACCTGTTGACACAGCTTATACCTGCTAGTTGAGTGGCAAACAGTGTAGACCTTGATAAGGTACTCTGTGATGTAATGTCTGATCAGGGTCACTGCCTTTTGTTATGGTGTGTTTATCAGAATACTGAAGTTAAATACAAAAAACCACTTTCTCAGTCAGATTCAATAAATTGTTCACATCTTTTCAAACATTAGCCTAAAGGCAATTGTTTCAAAAACAAACCTGGGATACCAGATGATTCGATTCTACTCTTAACAACACTTGCCCTATTTTTTTAACAAGGCCATTATAGAACCAACTGATTTGTCTAAACATTGCTGGGTAAGTGTAAAATAGTGTAGACCCTGAACACACAATGCGTAATGTGACATCTGATCTGGATCTACACTGTTAGCACAGACCTCTCTGTCTAAAAGGTAGGGTAGTAGTAGCAGTCTTAATCCAAGGAAAACGACATTTTATTCATATTTGCTAACTACCCAACACAGAAATAACACGAGTCTCTCCAAATAAAAACAGCAACCATTGTAGTTCCAGATCAGCATGTGCATATATTTTTCTAATAGATTGTGCAAGCTGTATTCAACATGCAGTATAGACTCTGATCAATATATTTCAGCGGACACACAGACTAATCGAGGTCTACATTGATCGCATAATTCAAAAGGCCCATTTTTTTTTTTTTTTTTAAAAATTCAATCATAATTGTTTCTTATTTTACTTGAAGACACCTCAAAGTTCTTGAAACGATCAACAAAACATTTTACTTTCATTTATATTAGCATTAAAAAAATGTTCAAACATATATAAATACAAGTTAAATAACAGCACGTTGTTTATTTTCTGGTTCCATTTGTCTACTCTTATTATCATTATCCAGTGGGAACTAGAAGCCTCAGGCCACTGGACAAGTTAATAATGGCTAGATCTATAACTCATGCAATAAAAACAAGGTGGTCAAAACACCAAATGAACATCAACATTTGAAAAGGACCATTATGACTATGATCTAAGAATATGGGCAAACAAAGCATCATCTTTAACTGTGTAACTAAAGAAACACTGATTACTGTAGAATATATTGATTAACAGTGAAAATCCTGATCAGAGTGTGCAGATGCTCTGACTGATCTGGATCTTTAGTGTTTGCATAATACATAATTTCCCTTTTTTCATAATCTGACACAACTGCCCTTTATCTGAGACAGGTCACGGGGTCCTGCAATTCTTGAGATGATAAGATAAAACTTGAAATAACATATGCTACATTAATTTTTATATAAGTTTTTTGACAGTTTGTCTATTTTTTTTTTCTTAAGTTTAAATGATTGTTAAACAACATTCATGCATCAAGGGAAAAGTGATGATGATATTCTTATTTTTCCCAGAAAGTAGGCTTTGACATGTCATGCGAATTGTCTACAGTCTGGACTGTCAAACCTTTTTTTTTCTTTTCTTTTTTGTGGGGGTGGGGATGGGTAAAAATTTTAACCTTTAATCTTTTCCACTCTCTGGGCTAATTCAGCAGCAATAAACTGTTGATATTTGTTGAATTTTCCCCAGAAAATAGGATTTGATATTTTATGCAAATTGTTTGCAATGGGGATGCTTTGCATGAAATGTCAAACCATTTCCTTTTTAAGGGTGGGGTGATATTTGATTCCTTAACATTTATCACTTTCTGGGCTAATTCAGCATGCGATAAAGTGGTTATTGTTTATCCAGAAAATAGGATTTGACACTTCATGCAAATAGTCTTCATTGGAGACAATATTCATGAAATGTCAAATCCTGTTTTGAAAATAAAACATACAGAGGAATTGTTCAGGATATGTATTTGATGATTGTATTTTTTTCTCTCCATAAAAACATAAGTTGTGGGTACTCATTAGATGAGCCTCACCAAGGTTCTTCAAATGAGTACTCATTACATGTTTTTGCTTCACCGAGGTGCATCAAATTAATACCTACAACATATGTTTATATGGAGAACTGGAGAAAATTATCCCAATTTTTTTATTCATTCATTCATTTGTTTTTAAATTATTTATACTTAATTAAATTTTCCTATTTGTTTTCTCCAGGCGAAATGATCGTTTTTCTTTCAAATATTGTACCGAACCATCATCAGTAATACAACCTTAATTAATTAACTCATTTGTTTTCTTAGATTAACTATTGTTCTTCATTTTAAAATCTTACTGAATTACCATTCATTAAATATAACACATTTTTTAATTTATTAATTACTCTTGTTTTCTTAGGTTAAACTATTGAAATTCGTTTAAAAATCATATTGAATTATCTATAACTAAATACAACACTTTTTATTTAATTTGAAATAATAATAATAATAATAATAATAATAATAATTGATTTTCATCAGTTAATCAATATTTTGTTATTATCATTATTAATTAATTCTTAGGTTAAACTATTGATTTTCTTTTGAAAATCATACTGAATAATCTGCTGAAATTCATTCATTCATTCATTCATTCATTCATTCATTCTAACTCGGACCTAGTCCAGTGTATATTGGGTCCAAGATTCTAAAGAGCATCCATACATGATTTAATCTGAATTGTAGTAGTACTGTAGGTGTGTGACACAGGGTTGATTACACACCAGCTACACAGGTAAGACGACGCTTACGGACCTCCGATCAAAGGGAATTAATCGAAGCCTGTCTAAAATGGAATATCGATAACCTGAATGACAGTTCCTGTAGTACGAGAATTCCTGGTAGTGTATCTTTAAGCGGGCAAACTATTGCCTTACCATGTTCTACACTTTTCAGAGTTAGAACAAGTTGCAGGTCTTCATTATCACCTTTTTTCACGGAAAAGATAGTTACCCAGCTAGCATTCTTTATAAATCTACAGCGGGTCGTTATCGGCCCGTCAGCTATCCTGACGGGCCGATAACGGCCTGCTATAGATTTATGTAGAATGGTTACGCCGTATGTGTATCTTCTATTTCCTGGAACTCATATACTGTTTATGCATTAAAACTCGCCTCATCGAGGTGATTCTAATTTGTAACATGTTTTTTTTTTTTGAGAAATTAACAAAATATTTTCACTGAACTTGGAATGCGTTCAGACGTACAAGGCATTCGCAAACGGTTTGCCTGGATCCGTGCTCCTGTTATATAAATGGATCCAGGGCAAAACGTTCTCGATCACTTTTCACTTTTGAGGTTATGAAACTTCTTTCATACTCAACTCAGCTGACCATGAAATTTTCCCTGCTAATAAATACGTAAATGCCAACAATAGTTGGTAGTTTCATATTAATTAGCAGAGAAATTTTCCGATGCTCATCTATATTTAGCAAGAAAGAATTGGTTTGAGATTTATTAATTAGCAGGACAAATTTCATGCTCAGCTGAGTTGAGCATGAAACAAGTTTTATAATCTCAGGGCTGGATACCATTTACTTGGGCTGCGTTCAGAAGTGCAACGTTACAGCGAATGTTTAGCCCTGGATCCCTGCATCTTACGGCGAGCGCTAACAAGAGCAGGGTGCAGTACAAAAACAATCGCGAGTAACTTACCTTTCTGTTCGAAAACGGGGTTTCGCTTGACGTAGTCCCTCTATAACCGTCTATATGGACAGACATCTGCTACTCTGAGCTCTACACATATGCAAACAACGAAGACCAAGACCAACCTGCAAGTCCGAATGGTTTTCGTTGTCGCTATAGACTTTATTTATATACGTCCGTCCCTGCAGTCACAATCACTGATTAACGAGCAGCGACGATCCAGACTATACTGCTAGAAATGCACAAGACGATCGGGAACCTCAGTGTTCTCCCTCATAAGGCGTAAAAATAGCTGCGTTTCCGCTAACATGTTGAAAAGAAATTTGGTCGATAGGTAGGAGAAACCTTTTTTTTATTTTTCTATTTTTTCTCCAGAAACGAACAGGATCGGGCATGTAATGTTATGAAAACACAGGTATTTTGTTGAGGGTCGGTGCTTTACTTTTTTATTTTGCATTTTACTGATGAAAAAAAAAAAAATAGCAGAGTCGGGTGTTTGAAACAGGGTCGGTCGGGTTAGCGGAAACGCCTAAATACGAGAAAATATTTATCAATCAAACGGATTAATAAAAGTCTAAACGACTGCCTTTGGAAACAAAGAACACATTACAGATTGAAAATGGGAGTCTCGGTTTTATTGAGACTCTTCAGATGCAGTAATGAAGTTTGCAACACTGCTTACGCTGTCTAGCGTATACATGAGCATGAGCAGAACTCAACTTTCAAAGAAACCACAATGGGCCCATTGATTCCAGAGGAAATGAAAGTATAATCTGCACTATAGTGAAGTACGTGGAGACTTTCTACGGCCGGCGCAGAAAGTATGAGTGAAAACTGTGTGGGAATAGCTGAATTCTCCCAGAAGAATGATGTGTGGTACTGGCTGAGCTGCTGCAAGCAATGCCTGATTTAAATCGACACATCAACTCACATGGAGAAAAAAGCGCAGACTCGGACCAGCAAGCACCAGCAGAAACTGATGCGAGTGTTCGCTTTTCGCTGTCCGAGCAGCGACGATCTAGGCCGTACATACTACAAAAACACTAAGCATTGGTTGTCAATATAAGTGAGCACATTTGATTACTGGTAATGAGTCTAAACAGTGCTGTTATGCCGCATATAGGCAGAGTTTTTGGTGCAGTTTGATCTGGTATACAGCTTTAGCTGACATGTCTGTCCAGATACATAGATTAAGGTGGTAGTTTTGCAAATAGTCAAGACTTCAATATAATTGTTATTTTTCATCCGATTTCTATGAAATTTTCATGTATGTTTTAAAGGCTTTCTGAATACAAATACATCAATTATCAGCAGGGAAAAATGTATTTTAAAACAAGGTTTTATTCTTCAATTTTTTGACGGAAGAACAGCAATTCCGAGGATAATCATTCCCATAATATGACATGGGTTGCTTACAATGTAACGTTAGATGCGTATACTAATCTTTTCAGGATAAAAAAACGACTCAAGAAATGTTTTACTGATACAAATTGGGTTGTATTCGGAATCATACAAAATAACCATGTTCAAAGACAGTTTCTCTTTTTCGCACTATACAGATACCGCCAAGAAGTAATTTCAATACATTGCTAAATTGTAGAACCTAATCATTTAACCGTTTCAAATTGATGCCGTTTTACTATTTTTTCTATAAATCAGACATCTGATTTATTATAACAGATATCTTATATGATATTAAAGATATCTGATACATAAAATATCTTATATAAAAAGGATATCTTATATGTCAATTAAAATATATGATATTTACGTTATCTGATATGCTGTATAAGAGACCATAATTTACATATACGATATCTTACATGCTATATAAAATATCTGCTATGCTATATTAGATATCTTATAAAGGATATAAGATATCTTATTTACTAAAGAAGACATCTCATTTATTCAATTAAATAAGATCTCTCATTTAGTATATTAGCTATCTTATTTAGTATAGCAGATATCTATATTAATATGTGTTATCTTATTCAACAAATAAGATATCTTATGTAGTAAATAAGATATATGTGGAAATAAATAAGATATTTATTCTATAAATCAGATATCCTATTTGATATATCACATATCGAAATAATATATAATATATCTGATAAATTTTAACAGATATCTTATATAAATACCATATCTTAAATGTTAATTAAAAATATTTTCAGCTATATGAGATATATGCTATATATGCTATATAGAGATCTTAAGTGACATATAAGTTATCTTATATGCTATATATCATATCTGATATGCTATATAAGACATCTTGTATAAGATATCTCTTATTTACTGAAGGAGATATTTATTCAATTAAATTAGATATCTCGTTAAGTATATCAGATATCTTATTAAGTATATCAGATATCTATATTTATATAAGATGTCTTATTTAACAAATAAGGTATCTTTTATGGTAAATAAGATACTTTTTTGTGGAATTAATTAAGCTGTCTTATTTATTATATCAGATATCTTATATAGGATATAAGATATCTTATGTAGGATATAAGATATCTAAATAAGTATATCAGATATCTTATATCCTATATTAGATATCATATCCTATAAAAGATATCTGATATAATAAACAATATAAAAGATATCTATTTTGAATAATAAATATTTAAATAGCTTCCCATAGTTTCATGTTTATAATGTATGTCAGCATTAAACCAGTCACAACAGGGAAAATGATACTGTTTTTGTTGTGTTTTTAATTACTTGCTATTGTGCACCTTCGAATTATTATCAGAATCAATAATCTAAAACCATAATAAAAATCAGAACTTGCATTTAGCACGGTATACATACCAGAAATGGTTTATTTCCATATGTATTTACCTAAAGTGTCGGTTATTGGTGTGTTAGTCAGCCACGTATTAAGTGCTCAGGTGCTTAAATGTTGAAGAGTAAAAGAGTCATATTGGTGTTACAGAATTTAAGGGATAAACTGGGTAAAAAAAAAAAAAAAAGAAAAAGAAAGATGCTGGGTAATTAGGTAGATGTGGAACAAACGCGACCTTTAGAACCTACTTCTCGGAATATAATGCTGATTTGCCATTTGTCTATCGTCAGTTTATTGTATGGCTACGGTACACCGATCACACACTTCTTTTAAGCCGATCCCTCCACATAGTGTATCATGAAATGTAAATTCGGGTATGTAGTAAAGGAAGTGTTCAGTGGCTTGTAGTAAAGGAAGTGTTCAGTGGCTTAATTTCGGTAGATTAGAGTGATACTGAAGTATGATATAAAGGATATGATTACCCAGTCAGCATTCTACGTAAATCTATATCGGGCCGTCATCGGCCCGTCAGGGTAGCTGACGGGCCGATGACGGCCCGATGTAGATTTACGTAGAATGCTAGCTGGGTAGGTATCTTAGAAAAGGGGTTCGGTACAGTCTCAGGGTACAGTATGATGAATTAGGATAGGATAAAGCTATATGACAGAAACTACTCACCTAATAAGACCAAAACAACCGAACCCTAGTATTAGGCCAGAACTACGATATCAAAACTACCCAGGGCCATTTAAAGAGGCTATACTCTGATCCTGATAAAAGGCCTGTATATATTTAGATTTAATCCTTGATCTGTTTGCAGATGAACGGTAATATAGGCTCAAAATGAGTGAAATTTTGAAGGACTGATTAAAAAATAATACATGACCTCGGCTGGTACTGACTGTTTAAAAAAATAAAAAGGTAAAAGAGTGCCACAATCACAAGCCGCAGCCCTTCCCAGACACCGAGGAAGAGGAAAAAAGCGCAAATCGAACAAACGTACGAACAGCACTAAGCTTAGCTATCTCTTCCCAAAGCGAGGTAATCGCAATGCTCAAAGGACCGAAAACACAAAAACAAAATAACACCAGGCAAAACTTAAAACAAATCGCCTCGATGGTAAGGGAAGGGGGAGGGGAAGGGGGAGGGGTGGGGTTAAATCACTTTTACAGCTAGCCAACTTTATCCTGGGTCCCGATGCTACTCCTAATACAGAAATACATAAAAATCGATTCGCTTAAAGTCTCCCAACTCAGTCAATGCATCAAAGTGAAAACATAAAAATCAAATTAATCACTATGATAAACAAAGACGAGTACTCGTGTCTAATTCTACTGTGTTCCAGAGTAAATGAAAACCAAATAGTTGAACCACGGCGGGCCAGGCCAAAGACATGTCGTCAAGGCCCAACCCACTGGTTAAAGTTTTACGAAGAGGCCGTCATTGAGTCTGAGGCCCGAACCGCCGTCGCGCAATTAAAGAGTGAAGCATCGCCATCAACAATGATTGGGTTGATAACTTGGCATGCAGTCTACCGCATAATGTCCAAGCTACAGCCAATTCTTTTATATAGGGGTCAAACATGGTATTTCATGCATTAACATTCGCCAGGTCCCGTGGGAGGTGTTGAAAACCGAGGCCGAAGGCCACGGTTTTCAACACCTCCCAAGGGACCTGGCGAATGTTAATGCATTGAAAACCCATGTTCGATCGCTATTATTGCATAAAAATTGAAAACATTTGCTACATTTTGCGTTATATCTTGCACTATTTTGTTTCGCCTTTTCACCGATGTTGCGCGAACGCTATTTCCACGTACTATATGCTTGTTCTAGGGCAGGGCAGTACACATCTCGTGACGGCAGCTATTCTGTGGCCCGGTATGAGCATATTGAAAGCTGCGTAGCCGTGCATTAACAGCGCGTGAATTGCATTGTTAATACACGGCTTTTCGCCGGTTAATGCACGGCTATTAAGAACGTGCGGCACTGCTTTTTATGCAATAATAACGGTTAATTAGTTTTCTGAACTGCTACGAAATGTAAGATTTTCCCACAATTTTTTCTAAATCTGTACATTAGGCACCGTGGAATTCTGGTTCTGATATACCTTGTTGCAGAAGTATTTCAGACAGACGTTATATTTTGCTACCAAGTCACTGTATCTGCCAATGTTGATATTCTTTTGAGCTAGAAAAGTTGTTTTTGGTCATAGCTTTTTTTTTAGTAGGGATAGTTTCAAAACATCTCATCCAATTCTCTGTGACAGGTGCCTCTATACAGCAATATTTCTGTAATTAGCCTTGTCATATTTCTTGTTAAATTTAGTTTCTGAGACAAGTTTTCATATAATATAAACCATACTATACATATTTCATGACATCGAAGAATATATATGTCAAATTATTTTCCAAGTATAATATTTGTTCATTTTTTTCGACGTAATTTGAGTGGTTTTTTTTGTTTGTTTTTTTTAAAGCGTGTTTTTACCCCAATATTCTCAGTTATATATGTTGAAATGTATATTTTCAAAATAAATAAAACAGTGAAGAACCACAATACATCAGCAGCTGAAGTAAGTTTCTCAAAATAGTTTGGTCTGGTTTTAAGGTTGAGGACAGGAGAACGCATCCTTACATGGTCCAAAACTATCATCTTAAATACAATACTTTTGATCACCTATAATGCAATGAACTATATATTTGATCAGCCCATTAATGTCTTGTTGAACTGGTCTTTACATTTTTTAACAAAGAAAAGCGCTGATGCTTTTCTTAATATTCCAGACAAAAAACAAACACACGAAAAAAAACCCAAAAAACAAACAAACAAAAAAACAACAACAACAGCAAAAAAAACAAAAAACAAAAAAAAAAAAAAACAACAAAAAAACATATGTAACGGGTAATCTTTGGATGTATCTCGCTTCTGTGTTTCTAGTCAATACACACAATGTCAAAATTTATGCTTTCTTGGTGTAATAAGATAAATGATTATCTTTATAACTCCACTTATCTGGAGTTGATCGCTAGTTTATGGAACGCCAAAGCTGTCTTATGTTCTTATATTTCTTGGCGACTTATGCATTCGCGTATTGTTTTAACAAAATATGATGTTGATTTGTCCACACGCTGTCTTATAATGTTAAAGAACCATTTTATTTTGTCACGACGCGGAGATATCTTGTTTAAAAAGCATGTGAATTTGTATAGTGTTATTATCTTACACGGACCTGTTATTTTGTCAACATATGGCGTTGACCTGTCTACATGGTATTAAATTATGCCAAAAGTGTATGTCATTATGTTAAAAGTTTCGCTCATCTTGCCTAAGAGTAAACTGTCTGGACGATATGTTATTATGTTAAACCCACGTATTGTTTTGTCCACAGAATGTCTTGTTATGTTAAAAGGCTATGTTATTGTGTTAAACGCGCATGTTGGTTTGTCAACGCAGTGTCTTATAGAGTAGAAATACTATGTTATTATGTTAAACGCGCGAGTTGTTTGTCCACACAATATCTTATTATGTTAAAAGGCTTTGTTAATATGTTAAACGCGTGTGTTTCTTTGTCCAAACAATGTCTTAATATGTGGAAAGGCCATGTTATTATGTTAAACGCACATGTTATGTACACACACTGTCTTATTATATTAAAAGGCTATATTGTGATATTAAAAGGTGGGTTATTATATCTACGAAGCATGTGAACTTGTCTATACGACGTGTTCTTATGTTAAAGGCGAGTGTCTGATTTGTTCACACAGTTTCTTATTATGTTAAAATGCTATGTTATGACGTCAAACACTCTTATTGTTTTGACCATAAAGTGTCTTATTATGTTAAAACGGTATGTTACTATCTTAAAAAGTTGGGTTTTCTTGTCTTCGAAGCATGTGAACTTGTCTATACAACATGAGGGTGGTCAGATGTGGCAAAGGTGTCGTGTATCTTACGTCACCGGGGCGTCCAACTGACATTGGCTTACAGTTGGGCAAGGCCTGCTATCCTTGTAGCAGGTAAGGGTATTGTTTTTTTTTTTTTTTTTTATTCCTTCTGTTTCCTCCTATTCATTCCTATTCCTCTTTCTTCCCTGTCCCTCTCTTTCATCTCCTCTACTGCCTCTTCTATCTCTTTTCTCCCTCTCTCTGGGAGACGGCACAAAATCACCCACAAGGATTGGCGTATCGTTAAACCCCAACACAATCAATAAATTGTCTATACAACATGTTAGTATGTTAAACGCGTGTCTGGTTTGGCCATAAAGTGTCTTATTATGATAAAAGGCTGTGTATTATCTTAAAATGTTTTTTTTTTTTATTTTATTTTTTGTGTACGAAGCATGTGAACTTGTCTATACAACGTCTTATTATGTTAACAGAATAAGACAGTGTGTGAACAAAACTACACGTGTGTGTTACATAATAACACTGTTTATAGACAAATTCACATGCATCGTAGGCAAGATAAACCATTTTTAAACATAATAAGATAGCAATTTAACACCAGGACACTGTGTGGACAAAACAGCACGTGCATTTAACATATTAACATAGCATTTTAACATAATAAGACACTGATTGGACAAAAAACAAACAAACAAAAAAAAAAAAAAAAAAAAAAAAAAACACACAAAAAAACAAAACAAACAAAAAAAAACAACAAAAAACAAACAAACAAAAAAAAAAAAAAAAAAAAAAACACTCATTTAACATAATAGCATGTTGTATAGAGAAGTTTACATGCTTCACACGGTGTATAGTAAAGTTTACATCCTTCGCAGGCAAGATAAACCATTTTTAAATATAATAACATAGCCTTTTAACTTAATAAGACACCGTGGGGACAAAACAACACGTGAGTTCAACATAACACCATAGTCTTTTAACATAATAAGACACTGTTTGGGCAATACAGCACACTAATTAAACATAATAACATCTTGTGTAGAAAACTTTACATGCTTCATACGTTTTACAGAAAAGTTTACATCCTTCGTAGACAAGATAAACCAATTTTTAATATAATATAGCCTTTTAACTTAATAAGACTATGGGGACAAAACGACACTCGAGTTTAACATAACACCATAGCCGTTTAATATAATAAGCCACTGTGTGGACATAACAATACAAGCGTTTATCATGACAACATGGCCTTTTAACGTAACATAACATAGTGTGGGACAAACCAACACACGCTTTTAGCATAATAGCACAATGTATAGAAAAGTTATCTATCTATCTATCTATCTATCTATCTATCTATCTATCTATCTATCTATCTATCTATCTATCTATCTATCTACACTGAGACGATCATTTTTGATCATATGGATCTTATAAAAGAAAGCTTAGGATGACTTCTTCCGACCGCGCCTCCAGGGTAGCCAATCCAAATCATCCAGCATATCACCCACACTACTCGTATTTCGCCAGCTTCTGAAGGCTCATCTGGCAGCCGTCATTTGCATCTTTTCTAATGAGTAATCTGAACTTTAACATGGGGATGCCAAATAGGTGCCGCATATTCTAATTTAGATCGAACCAAAGTTTTTATACGTGGCATCTTTTGTCTGCTTATGTGCAAATGCTAAGTAAACCGAAGAAAACCCAAAGTCCTAGTTGCATTAGCGGTAATTTCCGATATATGTGACCCCAATCAAGACTATTTGTAGTCGTAATACCAAGGTATTTGACGGACTGAACTTCTTCCAAGGTTTGTTGGTGCAGTCTACAGTCGAACCTATACTGTTTATCTGTAAGGTACCTTGTCACCTTCATCGAGTGACATTTGGCAACACTGAATCTTATTTGCCAATCTGTTTCCCAACGTGCCAAGCTATCCATGTCTTGTTTTTTGTTTTTTTTTTTGTTTTTTTTTTTTTGCAAAATTTGACAATCCTTTGGCAAGTTAGTACTCCTATTTAAAATACAATCATCTGCAAATAATCGAATAGAAGACCTGATGTTCTCCGAAAAATCATTAATAAAAAACAAGAACAGGACCGGTCCTTGGACTGGATCTGAGGCTTGGTCGTCCAAAGCAACTTGTTGTGAGCGCTTAGAGGGCACAAGTATGGACATTCTAATCTCATAATGGTATAATTTGTACAATAGCCTCCTGCGTGGACTTTTTCAAAGGCCTTAGCAAAATCCACGATGATCAAATAGGTCTGCTTATATCCTCGATGTTGGGCACCATCCTCATTTTTTGATAATGGTAGAACTGAACTAGTTGGATTTCGCAAGACCGTTGACTTCGGAAACCATATTGACAGTCAGTAAGAATGCTTTCAAAGGCTAAGTGCTTATTGATATTACTGACTATAATATACTCTAGGGTTTTGCAACAGATGAATGTGAGCGACACCGGACTGTAATTAGCAGCATCATGCTTTTCTCCCTTTTCAAAAAACCGGGGTAACATTTGCCTGTCGCCACTCATCTGATACAGCGCTCTGAGTAAGTGACTCATTGAAGATGTAGGCAAGTATATAAGCTATTTCAGAGCTGCATTCTCAAAGTACCCTTTAAGTAAATTTAGGCCATCAGGCCCAGATGCGTTGTTAATATTCAATATCTGTAGCAGTTTTGTGACCCCATTAGGATCAACTGTAATGTCCTCCATAGCGGAGAATGTTGGCAGAACTTGTGGCCCGACCCTATTGCTTGTTTAAATGCAATAAAATATGTTTAAACTAGCGGAGAATGGACTCTCTCTTTTGATGGAAGATCAGAGTCAGTTTCCCGCGTGAAAGCTGACTGGAACTGTTTGTTGCAGATGTTTGCCTTAACTCGCGCATCAGTTTTTAGGATTTCATTAACTCTAAGTGAGGTGATCCCACACGGTATTTGGGAATACTGGAAACATTTTTACCGAAAACAACCGAAAATAAATTTTCATTACCAAAAAAACAAACCGTAATATTAAAAGTATCAATATGTAAGGATTTTTTTTTCTTTTAAATTAGGCTACTACAGAATAGTGACAATTTGTGTGCGAAATTTTAACAATTTGGCTATTTTTCGTTATTTGAGAGCGATTTTCCGTGCTCCCTATATTATCTTATTTTATAGTTCTGAACCAAAACGAAAAATAACATCAATACGATCACAAAGCTAGCAAACGTTATGTAAACTTTCACCCGTGTTATGCGTCTATTGTGTAAGTTAAACTTATTTTTGAAGTTTTAAAGCAATTTAATTATGGTTAGTGATTTTAGAGTGGATTTTTATCTTCTCATTATGAAACAAGTTCAATTCTTAATCAAAATGTGTTGCGTAGTGTTTGCTTTGTCCTCTCCAGATACTCGCAAAGTGTATATATTATTTGACTAGTTGGCGATATATAGTGACCAACATAAGAACTTTGATAAAATAAGTTTGATTACGAGTTCCTTGGAATCAACTTTTAAAAAAGTTAATATAAGGGAAATCACCAAATGCATTAAAACATCAAAACACGAATTGTTTTAATGTGCAAATCATGGTATATGTATACAGATGTACGTCCTTGTCGACGTTCTAGAAGATGATATAAACAATACCCTGAGCGCAAAACTAGGTAATTCCTTAAATATATTGCAATTACTCATTTTTTTGTACTTATGGGACTGTCTGTTAAAATCAGCACAGCGATAGTTTAGACAAAGCATGCGAAGAAGCTTATTTCAGACTCACCTTTATACATGCTACAAAATCGAATAACGTTCTAGAGCAAGTATAAGGTAAGTTCTAAAAACATACACCAACCATACATCAATTTTACTTTTCATTTACTCAGTATTCAAAACAAAAAACGATTGCTATGGCATCCCATAAAAGGGACACTGGCAAACAGTGTAGACTCAGATAAGACGCCACAGTACGTGGCGTCCGATCAGGGTCTACACTGTTTGCATTAAATTCAGAAACTTTTACGATTTTACGTTTCATTTATTCAGTTTTCAAAACAAAAAGACTGCATTTGCGTCCCAAAAAAGAGACACAGACAAACAGAGTAGACCCTTATCGGACGCCGTACTGTTTATATTAAGGCAAACAGTGTAGACCCAGATCAGACGTCACAGAACGTGCCGTCTGATCAGGGTTTACACCGTTTGCATTAAGTTAAGAATTTTTTACGATTTTACTTTTCATTTACTCAGTTTTCAAAATAGAACGATTGCTCTTAACCCATTATGCCTGGCGTCCCATAAAAGGGACATTGGCAAACACTGTAGACCCAGATCAGACGCCGCAGAACGGAGCGTCTTATCAGGGTCTACTCTGTTTGCATTAAGTTCAGATTTTTTTACGTTTCATGATAATGATAAAATATATCCAGACACCCTTCGGCCCGAAGAGTAAAGATGGAAGAGTCCATTCGGCATAAATGGGTTAATACACGCTTTTTAAAACGTACATAAAGCAGGTTTCGTGAAATCAACATCAACTTTCACTTTTACAGTCAGGATTTAACTTAAAATAAGAATGACAATGACGCATTGCGTTTTGATCCGTTTTTAGTTCACCAAGTATTTATGTAAACGACATTAAAATTTATAAAACAAGTAATAACTTTTCAAGCTGATTTCGCCAATGCTAGTTGAATTCACGATGCACGGACTTGGCAAAATTAGTACACAATTTTAAATTAATAAGATTGCTAAAATTATTTGTTGATCATTAATATCTTTCGTTAATCGTAAGTTTTAGTCTATCATTAGAAATTGTAACTTCTAAGGCTGATTTCGCCATTGATTGTTGATTTCGCGTAACTCGGACTTAGCAAATAAATACATAAGTTTTTTTTGTTTTTTGTTTTTTTTTTGTTCAAAATCAACCTCCAAAACCAAAAAAAAAAAAAAAAAAAAAAAAAAAAAGATTTAGTACAAACACGACTAAAAGTATATTTAATCATACGGTAAAAAAAATATATTGCCTTTACCTAGCAGATTAATTTTGATTGGTTGATTTCGTCAAAATAAATTGATTTTTGCGAAATCAAGCTGATTACGCGGATTAGCTATACCCTCAAGTTTGCACGCTTCTCAGACAAGGTAACCCATTTTTGTATTCTTTTACAACATAAGACAGCTATGGCGTTCCATAGTAGTTAAAATCTCGCAGAATGCCAAAGCGTGCATTTCGTGAGTTGTGTCATTGTTCTTTTGGCTTGGGTCAGACATCTTGGAGATGTGGGTTTGATACCTGTAAGTTTGTTTTTTTATGTAAATATTAATGTTACTGGTACATTTCTATGATTTTCAGTTTCCACTTTTTGTGTTGCTGTACTTTGATTCCAAAATACATGAAGTTGCCTGGGAAAGACTGGAAAAAATGTCATAATTACGAAGTATGGCTGTACTTCGTGATTATGACATTTCTTCCTGTCTCCAGAGGCACCGGAAAATGAGACGATACTGATCAGAATCAGAATATTTTACTGGCGGTACATCCAACAGGGCCAACGATTGCAAAGACTAGTCTAGATCTCACAAGTCAAGTGATGTGAATCTAGCGACAGGGTTCTCAGAACTTTCAGCAGAGGAGAATATAAATGCAGGGAGTACATTGCAATCCCTAATGGTGTCTGGGAAGAAACCGAGGAAGAAACTATACTTATAAATGTCAGTACTAGCATATGACATTTGAAATGCCATTGGATGCTGATTCTACTGCGCCTATTTGGGGGTTGAATGTAGTCACAAGGTGTACTAGCTCTACCTGTCATAGCAATACGAGTTTACTATCTTTGCGACTGTTGTGAAGAGATTCCCATCCTAACTGATGCAAGAAAAAAAAACCCCTAAAAACAGGAGCATAGTTGCAAAAAGGTGCCCTTATAAACTAAATGAGGCCAAACGCTTTCCAGAGGGTGAGGGTACCATGTCCCTTGTTCTCAAAACATGCTAAAAACAATCTGCCTGTCACCATGTTCCTTTGTTCCCTAAAGTGTTCTATTGATTTAAAAAAAAAAATGTTCCCTTTCAATAGTTGCCATTGTTCCCAGATAATAAATGGGCATGCTCCCTTGTTCCCTAAAACCACTGGGAAGGCCACCATATGCTATAGATAAACCATGGTTATTGTCGAGGTTTAGGGTATACTGTAAATTATACCATAGTTTGGTGACCTTTCACTGTCTGACCCCAAACGAGGCGGAGCCGAGTTTGGGTCAGACAGTGAAAGGTCACCAAATTATGATATAATTTACAGTATTCCCAAAGCCGAGACAATAACATGGTTTACCTGTTTTAACCAATGTATGGGACTGTTTTTGTTTTTGTTTTTTTTTCTTTTTTTCTTACAAAAACTATACTTTTATTTATTTAGTATATCTTTTTCTACCTTTTTACTTTTATTTCTCTTTTTTTTTTAATATTTTTATGGTAAAGTGGTAACAGGCAGTCTGATGAAATGCTGTACCAATTGACCTTGTGTACTAAAAAGGATGAAACACCCCACCTTTTTTGAATTAAACTAACTGAGGCACTACTGCTAAAATCTGATTGATTGCAATCTTGTCAATCACAAGAAATTACATCAGCATCTTATTTTGGTCAAACTTTGGTGCAATCTGATTGGTCAGCTGCAGCTTTGGTCATTATAATATACTCCAGACAGACTGTCTGGTTTCATGTTTTATTCAAGAAAAAAAAATGTCATTTTTAAATAGAAAGTTGCTCAGTGCAGAAGTAAATTTGAAAATCCTCTAACCTTTACCACTGTATGGATAATATCAGCAGACAATATATTTGATGTTACTTTCTTAGTTTTTCCAGCCAACAGAATTTGACATTTCATGCAAACTGTCTCTAGTTGAGACAATGTACATGAAATGTCAAATCCAGTTACCTGAGAAAAAAATAAGAAAACCATTTAAAAAATGTCATCTGCTGAAAATTGATGGTTACACTCTGGACATTTTCAGCAGACAACATATTGGTGATAGTTTATTTTTTTTCCAATAAACATTTGACATTTGGAGACAATTTGCATAAATGTCAAATTCTGTCTAGGAAAAAATACGAAAATGTTCAAATTGTCTGCTGAAACAAAATTCAACATACAACATTTTGAAATATTTTTCTTATTTTTCCCAGAAAACAAAAACCTGTTTTTTTTGGGACAATATCAACTTGTCATCGCCTGCGGAATTAGCCCAGAATGTGAAAAAGGTTAAGGCGCACTGATGAGTTGACAGTCATTCTAAAGTATACCTGTAAGGTCTATAAATAAAACCACGGGTTAATTTTCAAATCTGAAAATTATCCCATGGTCCTGCTATGGTATAAGTCTTAGTTATACCATGGTTCGTGCGCCTGTACGATGCGATAATGCACGAGCGTGAGCGAGTGCATTATCGCACGTACATGCGCAGAACCATGGTATAACTGATTTATCACATTTGCATGCATGTAGATCATCTACATCGCGAGATATTTCATGCTGAATGTTGGGAATTCAGGCTACTATGTGATAATTTTTGGTTATTGAGATTTAACCTTAGTTTTATTTATATAGAGACATAGAACATCCATTGGTTAATAGATAATAACCCTGTTTTGTGATCTCACAAACTATTAGTAAGGCCTTCCCAGGGGTTTTGGAAAACAAGCGAACATGCCCATTTATTATAAGGGAACAAGGAAACGCTGGCATTTTAAGGAAACAAGGGAACAAAACTAATTTGGGGAAACAGGGAACATGGAAATTTTGAAAATAACTTTTACAGAACATGCTGATTATTTTTAGGGAACAAAGGAATGAGATGGCCTCATAAGTGATATGACAATTTTTGTGGTATCACAAATTATTATGTGATATCAATAATTTGATATGATATAAAAAAGAAAAAAAAAAATAAAATCAAAAAAGTAAAATCGCATCACTAAATATCACAGTGATGTCACAGTCGAAGTAGTGATACTACAACCCAAATGATTACATATGAATTTCAGTTTTTGGTAGTTAATCACTCATTAAAATTCAAATCCCAAATAATCATTTGAGTTATACAGTACAACAATAAAATTGATTGGTGATATCACAAAACTGATTTCATTGCCAATTGCCAGTGATCAAATTTGGTACCAATTCAGTAGATTTTTTTTTTCAGTTAACCAGATAGAAAAAAAAAATGGCAATTTCCCTTGTTCCCCCAAATCAAAATCTTCATTCTCTATGTTTCCTGTTCCCCATAATTGCCTTTGTTCCCGGTTCCCTTCAGTTTTAGACTTTTGTTCCCTTCTTCCCCTGAAACAAATGGCCTGATTCCCCTGTTCCCCAAAACCCCTGGGAGGGCCTCATTTATTCTGAGTTTCTCCCCATCAATTGATACACCATTACGAAAACATGCCTATCCAAATATATTGAAAATTTTACAACTAAAAAAAGGAAAATTTTCAGATAAAAAATTCTGATATTTGTCATATTTCTGCTAAAAACATAGATTGTGGGTACTAGTTAGAACTGCCTCAGCAAGGCAGTTCTAACGAGTACCCACAATCTATGTTTTTTAGCAGAAATAAGAAAAATAATGTATATCCCTGTAAACCCCAGTTTTACGATATGAAAGTGGGGTTTAAGGGGGTTAAAATTATATAGGCGTGTTTTCGTGATGCAGAGGGTCGGGAAGGGCCATCCCTCCTCATACCTTACAAACTACATAGTTTTATATACATGCAGCATGAAGATGTTTCATTACAGTGTAGACCCCCACTATAAGAGACATCATGGAGCAATTTTGTTTTATTTTTTTTTTGTTTCTTTGGTTGCTTGTAATGTTGATTTAAATCAGTTTTGAAATGTAGGGAGCTAACAGTACTGAGATAAGAAAGTAACCACTCCATCAATGCTGTCCTGGGCCCAGTTGTTCAAAGCTAACGACATCGTTAGTTAACGATTCGTTAAAATTTATATCAAGTGATACGCAAATATGCTGAAATTTTTTTGCTGAAAAAATGTGAGTAGCTTTTGCAGTGCAAAAGCTACTCACATTTTTTCAGCAAAAAATATCAGAATATTGTATATTGAATCCGCTAAAACAGTTAACGAAATGACCCTTAACAAGCTTGTTAAGCTAACGACGTTTGAACAACTGGGCCCTGGTTGTGAGTCTATATAAAGTAATAGGCATACAATACATATATAACAGACAGAACAAACAACCCACCATCAGACTACAGAAAAAAGGCATATGTAGGATGAAAAAAAGTGAAAAAAAAAAAAAAAAAAAAAAGGTGAGAAATGGGGGAAAAAAGTCTCGTAATATCCCATTTCATGTAGCATGTCAGCATTTATATTGTTTCTGCAACAATATTAAGAATGCAATAGAATTTGATGTACCTGTATACAGTATACATGTATATACATATGTGAATATCAGTTAGAGAGTACATGTCTGTATTTGACATGTAGATAGCGCTAATTGAAATAATGCAGATATTTATATTCTTATTGACAAAAGAGATGTCTGTATTTCAAATACCAATATCCACATTTCAGTTAGATATATCTGTATTTCCATTACAGATATTTCAGTTAAAGATATCTGTAATTCCAAAAATTACAGATATCTGTATTTATTAAAAGAGATAGCTGTATTTGAAATGCAGTTGTCTGCATTAATTGGGTAAAACCCCAAATGGATTGCCATTATTGAGTACTTTTGATGTATTGCTTTGTTTGATTTCAAAGTAAATCCCAATCAGTTCAAGAGTTTAGGCAACCACCCCCATCTCAGTGCTTTGGTTTCATTCATCTACCTGGTGACCATTAAAGGATTAACCCTTAAACATGGCTGCTTATCTCCACACGTGCAACATATAGTGTAGTGAAAAGAAAATTGTAAGGAGATCTTCCGGAGGTGGTTGCGGAGAGTCAAGTTTCAGTAGCGTTGAAGATGGTTGTCAGTTGAAATAAGGCCAAAATTTCGGCATGATCACCAATATCCAAAATTGTGCAATGTAATTTAACCTCTTATTTAGTCTCCCATATAATCAGACTGGAATTGTAGTCTTTTAAGTGAGTACGGAACAAACATCCTTTTTCTCCCGATGCAAGGGTGTTTGGTGACAGATAGGCACGTAAAACTCCACTTATTAGAGACATTACAAATCTCTGGTAAAATACATTGCCATTTCAGTGAAGGTTTAACGTAACTGTATAGTTAAAGCTAAAATATTACGCATTCTTTTGCTATTGCACAGAAACCAGGGCCCAGTTGTTCAAACCGTCGTTAGCTTAACAAGCTCGTTAAGGGCCATTTTGTTAACTATTTTAGCAGATTCAATATACAATTTTCTGAAATTTTTTGCTGAAAACAATGTGAGTAGCTTTTGCACTGCAAAAGCTACATGTACTCACATTTTTTCAGCAAAAATTTCAGCATATTTGCGTATCACTCGATGTAAATTTTAACGAGTCGTTAACTAACGACATCGTTAGCTTTGAACAACTGGGCCCAGGCATTTTATTTATGGCTTGTGTGTAAGAAGAGCGGTGGGGAGTAAAGGGAGAGGTGGTGATTAAGAAGACCATTGATGGTTTTTCAACAAGAAAGGAAGAACAATGATAATAATGGCACTTAGGATTGAAAAATAAGCTTCAGGAACACATTTGCCATAATTGGATCAGAAATCATTCGTAAAACGTGACCGGTAGTATGAAATACAATGTTGAAAACAAATGGTCTCCTCAGTGACCACCTATCCCTTTACTCACCAACGCTCTTCTCGCCACATGCCTAATTTCTGTACAATGGCAAAAGACTGAGATATATTTTCACTTGAACTACATATTATGTTAAACAGTCACTGCCACACTTACCCAGTGATTTGTAATCTCTCCAAGAACTGGAGTTTTATATATCTGTACATCACCAAAACAGCAAAATCTGACCACCCTAGTCCCTTGCATCAGGAGAAAAAGGATTGTTGTTCAGTATTTGCTTTAAGGATTACAATTCTAGTCTGATTATATCCTTAGAAAGGCAGGGTTTTGAAAAAATGCAGCCAAAATGGTGGAGGGTTGGATATTTACCTCTGGAAAACAACATAAGCAACCGATCAAAAGTAGCTTACTTGAAAACTAAAGAAGATATGTTATTCTTCACAATCAAGCACTGCCAAAATTTTTACACTCTTGGAAGGTCATGACGCGGGGGTCACAGTGGAAAAATGTATGCACATGGAGATGATTTTTTTTTTTTTTTTGGCATTTTCATTTTTAGCTCACCTGAGCTGAAAGCTCAAGGTGAGCTTTTGTGATCACTCACTGTCTGTCTGTCGTCGTCGTTGTCCGTATGTCCGTCCGTCTGTCCACAATCTTTAAACAACATCTCCTCCTAAACCACTGATTGGATTTTGACCAAACTTCACAGGAATGATCCTTGGTTGGTCCTCTTTCGGAGTTGTTCAAATGGTTCCGGTCCATTGCATATCTAGGTCACAGGAGCTAAAAATAGATTTTTTTAAACTAAAAACTTAAAAAATCTTCTTGTCAGAAACCACTGGACCGATTTCAATATAATTTTGCAGAAATGTTCCTTTGGTGATCCTCTACCAAGACTGTTCAAGCCATTCAGATTCGTCAAAAAACATGGCCACCAGGGGGTGGGGCTTATTTTCCCTATGTGTCTATATAGAAAACTTTAAAAATCTTCTTGTCAGAAACCACTGGACCGATTTCAATGTAATTTTGCAGAAATGTTCCTTTGGTGATCCTCTACCAAGATTGTTCAAGCCATTTGGATTCGTCAAAAACATGGCCGCTAGTGGGCGGGGCTTATTTTCCCTATATATCTATATAGAAAACTTTAAAAATCTTCTTGTCAGAAACCGCTGGACTGATTTCCATATAATTTTGCAGAAATGTTCCTTTGTTGATCTTCTACCAAGATTGTTCAGGCCATTTGGATTCGTAAAAAAACATGGCCGCCAGGGGTCGGGGCTTATTTTCCCTATATATCTATATAGAAAACTTTAAAAATCTTCTTGTCCGAAACCACTGGACCGATTTCTATATAATTTTGCAAAAATGTTCCTTTAGTGATCCTCTACCAAGATTGTTCAAGCCATTTGGATTGGTCAAAAAACATGGCCACCAGGGGGCAGGGCTTATTTTCCCTATATATCTATATAGAAAACTTTAAAAACCTTCTTGTCCAAAACCGCTGGACCGACTTCAATATAATTTTGCAAAAATGCTCCTTTGGTGATCTTCTACCAAGATTGTTCAAGCCATTTGGATTCGTCAAAAAACATGGCTGCCAGGGCATGGGGCTTATTTTCCCTATATATCTATATCGAAAACTTTAAAAATCTTCTTGTCAGAAACCACTGGACTGATTTCCATATAATTTTGTAGAAATGTTCCTTTAGTGATCCTCTACCAAGATTGTTCGAGCCATTTGGATTAGTCAAAAAACATGGCCGCTATGTGTGCGGGGCTTATTTTCCCTATATATAGAAAAATGTAAAAATCATCTTGTCCCAAACCACTGGACTGATTTCCATGTAATTTTGCAGAAATGTTCTTTTGGTGATCCTCTACCAAGATTGTTCAAGCCGTTTGGATTCGTCAAAAAACATGGCTGCCAGGGGGCAGGGCTTATTTTCCCTTTATATGTATCTATATAGAAAACTTTTAAAATCTTCTTGTCAGAAACCAATGGACTGATTTCAATATAACTTGGAAGGAATGTGTCTTTGGTCACCCTCTTCCAAGGTTGTTCAAGCCATCATATAAGTAAATATAGATAGACTCAACAAATTACAAAAACGCGCAGCACGTATCATCTTAAAGGCCGATTATACCAAGCCATCTACAGTGATGTTCAAAGAGCTAGACTGGATGTCTGTTAGCAGTCGATGTAATTACAATAAAGCCGTATTAACTTACAAAGCTTTAAACCAACTTACACCACCATATATATCAGATCTACTCAAGCCCGTTTCACAAACCTGTACACGTCAGTTAAGATCTTCTGAAAACGGCTCACTGGCTGTGCCCAGGTCGAGAACGACGTTCTATGACAAATCATTCACATGTTCAGCGTCAAAACTATGGAACACTTTACCATGTGCCATTAAATCAGCTCCGTCTCTAAGTTCTTAGCTAGTGTTAGTTATAGTCTTTAAATGTCAAGACCGTCCCAATTTTAATTATAAAAAACTTTGAATGAGTTGACCGTAGTTTTATAGCGCAGGCTATTATTAGCGTAAACATGATTTTATCAACTTTTAATTCTGCTAGATGTCCGAATTTTATGCACCCCCTAAATTATGTGCAATATTATGTTTGATAACAAGTGCGACAGTAATTGCACATCTTAATCATCACTGCAAATGGTATTTATATGCTTTTAAAGTAGCTTCGAAATGTTCTTAATAATGTCCTAATGTTCTTACAATTCTTGATGCAATTATACCATTTGATCTCTTAATTTTAGATAAAACTGCATTTTTTAGAATGTATGTGTGGCGATTGTGTATATATGTGTATATTATATTTTTGCTCTTTTCAGTAACATGTGTTTTTAGAGAATTTATTATGTTAGTAGAGGGCCACTTGGTAGAATGGCTAATTTTAGCTAAATGTGTCACCCTCTTAAAATATTGTGTAAATAAAAAATAAATAAAAAATAAAATCATGATTCGTCAATAAATATGGCTGCAAGGGGGTGGGGTTTATTTTCCCTATATATCTATATAGAAAACTTGAATAAAAATCTTCTTTTGTCAGAAACCACTGGACCGATTTCAGTATAACTTGGTAGAAATGTTTCCTTGGTAACCCTTTAACAAGATTGTTCAAGTAATCATGATTTGTCAAAAAAAAAACATGGCCGCTAGGGGGTGGGGCTTATTTTCCCTGTATATCTATATAGAAAACTTGAAAAAACCTTCTTGTCAGAAACCACTGGACTGATTTCAATATAACTTGGCAGACATGTTACCTTGGTGACCCTTCCTTGGTGACCCTTTACCAAGATTGTTCAAGTAATCGTGATTTGTCAAAAAACATGGCCGCTAGCGGGTGGGGCTTATTTTCCCTATTTATATATCTATATAGAAAACTTTAATAATCTTCTTGTCAGAAACCACTGGACCGATTTCAATATAACCTAGCAGGAATGTTTCTTTGGTGACCCTCTACCAAGGTTGTTCAAGCTGTCATGATTCGTCAAAAAACATGGCCGCTATGTGGGCAGGGCTTATTTTCCCTATATAATCTATATAAAAAACTTTAAAAATCTTTTCGTAAGAAACCGTTACACTGAATTCAATGTAATTTGACAAGAATGGTGACCTTCTACCAAGATTGTTCAAGCTTTCATGATACATCAAAAAACATGGCCCCCAGAGGGGGCGGGGCTTATTTTCCGTATATATCTGTATAGAAAACTTTGAAATTCTTCTTGTCAAATACCCCTGACCGATTTCAATGTTGCTTTGGTGACCCTCTACCAAGAATGTTCAAGCAATCCTGATTTGTCAAAAAAACATGGCTGTTAGGGGGTGGGGCTTATTTTCCCTATATATCTATATAGAAAACTTTGAAAATCTTCTTAAACCACTGAACCGATTTCAATTTAACTTGGTTTAACTTGGTAAACAGATTGTTCCTTTGGTGACCCTCAACCAAGTTTTTTCAAGGTGTCATGATTCGTCAAAAAGAAAAAAATGGCTGTTAGGGGGTAGGGCTTTATAGTAATATAAAACACTTTAAAAATCTTTTTGTCAGAAACCACCGGACCAATTTCAGTATAACTTGGCAGAAATGTTCCTTTGGTGACCCTCTTTCAAGATTTAGTTGTCATGATGCGTTAAAAAGAAAAATTACAACATTTTTGGTCCGAAAATTTGACCATTTTGTGCCGACCTTGGTGGCACAGTTGGATGCGCCGTCCGACTGGAGACCAGGAGGTCGCGGGTTCAACCCCCGCCGAGGTCGGCAACATTCTTTCGTGGAGATTGATCATGAAATATTTTCTACGGTCATTCTCTCCCTTCCGCTGATTCAAGAAGGGCAGTTGTCAGTTTCTGGCGAAAGAATGTGCACAATACTGGTTAACTGCTTAGAGGACTAAGCCTGCCCAGTAAACGTGTGGTTAGGTAAACTGACCGCGCTCGACATGACCCCATTGGGTTGACTGGGCCGTAAAACCTCAACACAAACAATTGACCATTTTGTCTTACTTCAGAAACCTTCCACGCCCTTCCTGTATGTGCTAGAGAACTGTTGTTCTAACTATTATTACACTGCATACTACTATATTAAATGGTTCTAGAACTGGAAAATTGCTTGTATTAATCTCACCGTGAGGGTTGTTCAGAAAGTGTTGGACAGCAATTACACATAAATATGCTACTGCCGCGGAAAGGATATGGGAGACTTAAATAAGAGGTTGAATTACATTGCCCACTTTTGGATATCGGTGATCATGCCAAAATGTCAGCCTTATTTCAACTGACACCTGCCTTCAACTCTGCCTAAACTGACTCTCTGCAACCACCTTCGATCTCCTCACAATTTTCTTTTCACAGGACAGTATTGCTCGAACAAAGCTAATGCACAATCTAATGATACAGACACTTATGAGCCTCCACATGACAAAATAGCCCTTTGATCATGGCAGGATCATGACAGGACAATAAACACACAGATCAGCCTGAATAGCCATCCAGGGCCCAGTATTTCAAAGCGTCGTTTGCTTAGCGAGCTCGTTAAGGGTCATTTTGTTAACTGTTTTAGTGGATTCAATATACAATATTCTGATATTTTTTGCTGAAAAAATGTGAGTAGCTTTTGCACTGCAAAAGCTACTCACATTTTTTCTGCAAAAAATTTCAGTATATTTGCGTATCACTCGATGTAAATTTTAACGAATCGTTAACTAACGACGTTGTTAGCTTTGAACAACTGGGCCCAGGCTAAAAGGTGTATGTTCAGGAAAGGAAAGGTATAAAAAAAAAGTGACACTACTATAAATAATGCATAGCAAAGTGTGTGTCTGTGATCAATAATTAGAGCGTTACCTAAATAATGTGTAAGCAGTAGTTACAACTGACTGGTGCATTAACCATTATAACATTTTATCATTTCAGTTGCCAGTTTTGAATAGAACTTAGATGCTTTTTTGAAAATTTCTTGAAGATGATCGAGAGGCCAAAGTAGAAATTTCTCTTGTGCATGCAGTTGGTAAGAATTTTTTTTCTCTTTATACAATGTACTTAAGGCATGATGCATAATAGTTGTACTGAAATTTTATATACCAGATGTTGTGAAAAAATAATGCTATTTGTAAACAGTGCAAACCCAGATCAGACTATTCCTGTTGAAGGAGTCTGATCAAGGTTTTTAGTTTATGCCAGTATGCAAAGTATTTTTTGAAGCAAACACATTGAAAATTGACAAAGAATTGGGATAAAGTATTCAAATTTAACCCTGGTTCTGCTGAATCCAGATATATTCTGCCTTAGCAAACAGTGTAGATCCAGATCAGTTGGCTTCTGAAGAAGCCAACTGATCTGGATCTGCACTGTTTGCCATTAAGTATGTGAATTTATATCAACAATCTGGATCAAGTAATCTGATTGGCTGAAAATTAGAAATGGGTGTGACATCTTAATTTATTCAGCAGGGCAAGGGTTAAGACATTTACTGTAAATTTGGCTGTACGTTGCACATTGCCACAATACATTCTAGTAATAGTAAACGGTCAATACCAGCCTTAAAGTTTGCATTTGCATAGTCTGATCAGGACTTTTATCTTTACACATACAATATATCGTATTTAACCCTAAGTATTAGGACACCTTATCAACTTACCATACTTGTCCTAAAATTTGAAATAGTCCATTCAGCTACCTCTGGATGTCTAGAATATTGCGCTGTGTGTATGGCAAACTGTAAACCCTGATCAGTTGCTGCATCCTACAGCATCTGATCTGGGTCTGCATGGTTTGCAAAGGGACTACGGCCATTGTCTCCCTTCTGCTGGTCCAGGAAGGGCAGTTGTCAGTTTCTGGTGAAAGAATGTGCACAATACGTACTCAGAGAACTAAGCCTGCCTAGTAAAAATGTAGTTAAGTACACTGACTGAGCTATCGGTGGCGCAGTTGGATGCGCGTCCGACTGGAGACCAGGAGGTCGCGGGTTCGACCCCCACCGAGGTCGGCAACATTCTTTCGTGGAAATTGATCATGAAATATTTTCTACGGTCATTCTCTCCCTTCCGCTGATTCAAGAAGGGCATTTGTCAGTTTCTGGCGAAAGAATGTGCACAATACTGGTTAACCGCTTGGAGGACTAAGCCTGCCCAGTAAACGTGTGGTTAGGTAAACTGATCACGCTCGACATGATCCCATTGGGTTGACTGGGCCGTAAAACCTCAACACAACAACTGACTGAGCTCAGTATGACCCTAAGGAGTAGGCTGGGCCATAAAACCTCAACACAAACAGACAGAGCCTATCTATCCTAATACTTAGATTTATAACGGTAGTCTAGAAGGTGTTTATTGATTAAAGCCTCCATATTCCTCAGAAATAGACAGTTATAGTCCAAATAAATTATTGAATCTGATAAAATACACACTTATAAATATTGCCACCAAAGTGCAGAAAAATAGTGGGTACAAAACCCTTATCTTCTCTGGAGTAATAAGAAAAAGCTATTTCATCGGTACCATTTCTTGATTGCCATTTTGAATGTGTTTCGATGTCATCACGAAAACATGCCTATATAATTTTGACCCCCTTAAACCCCACTTTTATACAGTAAAACTGGGGTTTACAGGGGTATACATTATTTTCTTATTTTTGCTCTAAAACATAGATTGTGGGTACTGGTTAGAACTGCCTTGTCGAGGCGGTTCTAACGAGTACCCACAATCTATGTTTTGAGCAGAAATATTAAAAATATCAGAATTTTTCATCTGAAAATTTTCATGTTTTGGTGGTAAAATTTTCAGTATATTTGAATAGGCGTTTTCATAATGTCTTCCATAAAAGATATTTCCAACGATATTTCTGAGTATTCATGTGACAAATTTGCATCTCATTTGTGATCACAAACATGCATGACCTTTTCCACCATGCTGCTCAGTTTCAATCACTGAGTTCAGTTTCCTTTGTGCGAATCAGATTCTTAGCATAAGGTTTTATCATTCAGATGAACAATTATATGAAGCTTCCAGATCCCCCAGTGCTTTATTCATTCATATTTGGAGCATTCTATTCTACAAAGATTAAATAATATGAGACATAGTTGTTTATATTCAAATTGGTGTCAGCAGGATAAGGGTAAAAAAAAACAAAAAAACAAAAACAAAAAAAAAAACAACAAAAAAAAACAAACTAAAAACATGACTCGCAGTCATTGATCAATTTAAGCAGGAAGCTTCTGTTTTCATCCCTGCCTTCCTCTTTACCTGCTTCCAGCATGCAAGATCTCGTCCAAGAACTACTCTACTTTTTCACTGTTGCTTTCTCCCTGAGCTGTCAAAATAGCAGGATGTATTGGGTGTTTTTTGAGTCCGTTAAACATAGATACAGTGATGTTTACCTCATATCTTCATTCCAAAACCCCCAAAAAACCCAGAACCATAACAGACATAGCTGAATGCCCACTGGTGCTGGGGATGGGGGGTGGGGAGGGATTAAAGCTCCAGAAATGTTGTAGAAGAATTTGGTGTGTGTCTTACACAAGTCCAAGAAACATTGACATATGACAAACAGTGTAGACCCTGATCAGATGTCATGTTTTGCGATGTCTGGTCTAGGTCTACACTGTTTGCCTATCTGTCCCAATACTTAAGGTTATTATAGTATAGTTATTTCGCATGCTTTTGATATACTGCTTGAGCAAACAGTGATTTTTATTCTAAACATTCATCAGAGTAAACATCAGTTGTTCACAATTTTGGACAATTTTGGCATGTTACAGACAATAAATAAATACCGTATTCGACCTAATTACCGCACTGTGCGCTTAGGTTTTTCAGAATTACTGTGAACACTCAGTTGTGCTAAATGAATCTACCTATTAAGGCTACACTATAAAAAATCAGAATAGGACTTATTTGATGATTATAATGCGATTTCTTTTTCTGATTTTCTTTATAAAGGCATATGTTGTGGGTACTCATTTGAATTGCATTGACAAGTCGATGCAATTCAAATGAGTACCCACAACATATGCCTTTATAAAGAAGTAAAGAAAAAGTACATTGGCTGTAATCTGAAGACTACGGAATTTCTTGACTGTGCGCTTATAGGGGTATGTGCGGTAATTAGATCGAATACGGTAAATATATATACCATTATGCTGTATAAGTATATAAATGGAAAGTGTGTAGCATCACAGTGTGTTTTTCACCAGCAGCCCACCATTCCGGCTGTCATTTCTCCAGCTGTCTCAAAATGTCTGGTGAGTGAGTACCTCTGCTAACCACAAACATTTGAATTGTTGTATTGTGGTTATTTTTGTATAGGACAATTAGATGCAATTTCTTGACAACTAGATGCAATTCAAACATAGGTTGTGTTTCACAAAATAGCCTGTTTTAGGTCAAATAACTCTTTCTGTGTCCTTTTTATCCTTATTATCTTCTCCTAACAAGTGGTCTTATTATATAGTGATCAGCATGGCATCTGTCCATCTCTCCATCTGTAGACGTATCCTTGTGTGGTCCATAACTTTGATACCCTTAGGCATATTTTGATATTTGGTAGGAATGTAGAGGAGGACCAGTAAGTGTGTAGTTATCTCCCCTGAAGCCAAAATCTTGTGCAGGCCATAACTCCCATACTGCCTGAGATAATTTGATAATATTTGGTAGGGGTGAAGAGGAGGACCAAAAGGCATGTCGCGTGCAAGAGAGACAACTCTCGCTTTATTTGTTTTGTAGTTATCTCCCCTAAAGCAGAAATTGTAAACTTATCCTTGTGTGCTCCATAACTTTGATACCCTTACACATATTTTGGTAATATTTGGTAGGAATGAAGAGGAGGACCAGTAGGTATGTCGCCTGCAAGAGAGACAACTCTCACTGTCTTCGTTATGTCGTTATCTCCACTGAAGTTGAAATCTTGTGCAAGCCATACCTCCCATACTGTTTGAGATAATTTGATAATATTTGGTAGGGATAAAGAAGATGACAAGTAGGTGTGTCCTGTGCAAAAGAGACACTTTCACGTCATTCATTATGTAGTTATCTCCCCTGAAGCAGAAATTGTAGACTTATCCTTGTGCGCTCCATAACTTTGATACCCTTAGACATATTTTGGTAATATTAAGTGGAAATGAAGAGGAGGACCAGTAGGCATGTCATGTGCAAGAAAGACAACTCTGTCTACTTTACATTACAAAAACATGCCTATTCAAATATACTGAAAAGTTAATCACCGAAAAATTGAAAATTTCCAGACAAAAAATTCAAATATTTTTCATATTTCTGCTCAAAACATAGATTGTGGGTACTCGTTAGAACCGCCTCGCAGAGGTGGTTCTAACAAATACCCACAATTTATGTTTCTGAGCAGAAATAAGAAAAATAATGTATACCCCTGTAAACCCCAGTTTTACTATATAAAAGTGGGGTTTAAGGGGGTCAAAATTTTTCGTGATGGTGTAGTTATCTCCCCTGAAGCCAAAATCTTGTGCAGGCCATAACTCCTATGCTGTTTGAGATAATATGATAATATTTGGTAGGGATAAAGAGGACCAGTATGCGTGCCACATGCAAGAGAGACAACTCTATTCATGATGTAGTTATCTCCCCTGAAGAAGAAATTGTTCTCATCCTTGTGCATTCCATAACTTTGATACCCTTTGACATATTTTGGTAATATTTGGTAGGAATCAAGAGGACCTTTCTTCCCTGCCCCTCTCTCTTTCATCTCTTCTATTATCTCTTTTATCTCATTTCTCCCTTTCTCTGGGAGACGACACAAAATGACCCACAAGGATTGATGTGTCATTAAACCCCAACTCAATCAATCAGTCTTTCTTACTAGTAGATGGAATTTAAACAGAATGAATCCAATTGATATTGGCTTACAGTTGGGCAAGGCCTGTTATCCTTGTAACAGGTAAGGGTAGAGGGGGAATGTTTTTATTTCTTCTATTTCTTCACTTTCACTCCTGTTCCGCTTTCTTCCCTGTCCCTCTCTTTCATCTCTTCTACTATCTCTTCTATCTCTTTTCTCCTTTTCTCTGGGAGACGACACAAAATGACACTTAAGGGTTGACGTGTCGTTAAACCCCAACACAATCAATCAATCAATAATATACAGCTAGAGTGGTTTATTTGATTTAAAATCCATATATTTCTGTCTCCTCAACCTTCTTCAGAAGTCTTTCTGACTAATCTCAGCATCCTTTCTACTTGAAAATATGAGTGCAGAAAAGCAATTCTAATTTTGGTCTAGAATATTAGAGTATATGTGTAGATGCTAAATTTTCTTGTATTTAATCACAGAAACATAACAGAAAAAAAAAACTGATGAGGTTTTGCCAATCCCATGTACAGTATTACAGTAAGAATAATATGCTCGAATAATGCTCCTCTCAAACTGATGTCCGTTAAGAGAATACATTATAGTAAAAACAGTTTATTGAATTAGTTGTCTTTTGGGGGTCAACAAAGTCTTAAGATCTCTGTCCCTACATCTGCCTAGCAGTATTCATCTGGAAATCACTGTTTGTAGAAAGCTGAGTAAAAGTTTTTGTTTTAATACAATAGGTTAAAATAAGCAATTAAAGGATCCAGCATGTATATTGCTGAGGTGAAGCATTTGATTAAGAAATCTAGGAACAAACTACAAAGCAACAAAATGAGGGAGTTATCTGCCAGTTCAGTATGTGACATAATCGTACAGTGTTAGCAAAGTTTCATTTCAATATCAGTATTGATTCAGAGAATGGCAAAGTTAACATATGCATTAAACATTTTGGGCTGGGTGTTCTTGTGGTTAGTTCTCTCAACCTCGAAGATAGGTGTCATAGGTTTGAACCTCATTTGGGTTGGGAATGTTTCTTATCATTAGCACACCCAGCTCATGCTCAACATGCCCTGAATTGAGTATAAATTGGTCAGGGAAATGCTTGGTCATAGACAGCAGGAAAAGCAGGCATAAACAAAACTGTTAACATGCATGCATTTATTCACATCATGGCCCCATGTAACTGAAATACTACACAAAGGAGTCTTAAGACTATAAAGCTCCAGACCACCACCACAAACATTTGAATTGTTGTGTTCTGGTCATATATGAATGGGACAACTAGATGTGATTCAAACATAGGTTGTGTAACACAAAACCGCCTATTTCATGGTAAATAACTCTTATTTGGTCCTTTTTGCATTATCTTTCATCTTGGTTTTGAAATTAAAAAATTCATCTCTGCAATGATGCCATCTCCTTCACTTGCTTCTACTACATCTCATGTTTACACATTTGTATGTTATAAAAGGTGCTTATAAAAGTAGTTTCCAGATACATATTGTTAAGTTGGACAGACAGGTGGTAATCTTAAGATGCACTTACATAATCTATGGGAGACCGTACTTAAAAGTCACACTTCTCTCTGAACTTCTTTCTTACTACTAGTAGATGGAATTTAAACTGAATGAATAATCAAAAGCTAGAGTTGTTTATTTGATTGAAAATCCACATATTTACGTCTCCTCAACCTTCTTCAGAAGTCTTTCTAACTAATTTCAGCATTCTGTCTACTTGAAAATGTGAGTGCAGAGAAGCAGTTCTTTTTTTTTTGTCTAGAATATTAGTGTATATATGTATAGATGCTAGAATTTCTTGTACATAACCACAGAAACATAAAAGGAAAATCTGATGAGGTATTGCCAATCCCAACTGTAAAGTCTTATAGTTAGAATAATATTCCTTGAATAATGCTTCTTCCAAACTGATGCCCTTAGGAGAATAGTAAAAAACAGTTTGGTGTATTGGTTGTCTTTTGGGAATCAACAAAGAAGGAAAAGCATGCATGGACATCTCTGTCCTACCATCTGCCTAGAAGTATGCATTTGGAAACTACTTGTTCGGTGAAAATCATTGTCTGCTTATAAGTATGCATCTGGAAAACTACCTAATTGGAGAAAACTGAGTAAAAGTTGTTGTTTTAATACAATATAGTTTAAAAAAATAAATGTCAAAAAGATCAAAGGAGCCAGCATCTATATTGCAGAAATAAGCATTTGATTATGAAAATGGCAAGAAATTAAACATGACAAAATGAGGGAGTTATTTGCCAGTTCAATATGTTACATACTTTTACAGTGTTAGCAAAGTTTCATTTAAATATCTGTATTGATTCAGAGAATGGCAAAGTAAACATATGCATTAAGCATTTTGGGCTGGGTGTTCTAGTGGTTAGTTATCTCAACCTCGAAGGCAGGTGTCATAGGTTTGAACCTTGTTTGGGTTGGGAATGTTTCCCATCATTAGTGCACCCAGCTCATACTCAACATGCCCTGAATTGAGTATAAATTGGCCAGGGAAATGCTTGATCATAGACAGCAGGAAAAGCATGCATGGACAAAACTGTACAAATGCAAGCATTCATTCACATCATGGCCCCATATAACTGAAATACTACACAAAGGCGTCTTAGGACTATAAAGCTCCAGAACACCACCACAAACATTCAAATTGTTGTGTTCTAGTCATATTTGTATAGGACAATGAGATGTAATTCAATCATAGGTTCACAAAACAGCCTATTTCAGGGTAAGTACCTCTTTCAGGGTAACTTTTGCATTATCTTTTATCTTGGTTTTGAAATTAAAATATCATCTCAGGGATAAAGCCATCTCCTTCACTTGCTTCTAGTACTTTCATGAAAGAGTTCTTATAAAAGTAGTTTCTAGATACATGTTGTTCAGTTAGACAGACAGATGGTAATCCTAAGATGCACTTACATGTTCCATGGGGGACCTTACGTAAAACTTCTCACATAACTTTCATACTAGTAGATGGAATGTAAACAGAATGAATAATCAACAGCTAGAGTGGTTTATTGGATCCACATATTTCTGTCTCCTCAACCTTCTTCAGACTTCTTTCTAACTAATCTCAGCATCCTTTCTACCTGAAAATGCGAGTGCAGAAAAATATTTTTTTAATCTAGAATATTACTGTACCACATAAACATAAAAGAAAAATCTGATGATCACAACTACAGTCTTACAGTTAAAATAATATTCTTCTCTTAAACTGATGGCTTTAAGAGAATAGTAAAAACAGTTTAGTGTATTGGTTGTCTTTTGGGAATCAACAGAGAAATCTTTAGATCTCTGTCCTGCCATCTGCCTAGAAGTATGCATCTGGAAATCACTTGTTTGGAGAAAGTCACAATCTGCCTAGAAGTATGAATAAAAGTTGTTGTTTTAACCCAATATATGTTAAAATAATAAATGTCAAAAAGATCAAAGGAGCCAAGATTTTTTATAGTGCAGAGATGAAGCATTTGATTATGAAAATGGGAACAAACTAGAAAGTGACAAAATGAGAGAGTTATCTGCCAGTTCAATGTGTTACATACTGTTACGGTGTTAGCAAAGTTTCATTTAAGTATCTGTACTGATTCAGAGAATGGCAAAGTTAACATATGCATTAAACATTTTGGGCTCGGTGTTCTAGTGATTAGTTCTCTCAACCTTGAAGACATGTGTCATAGGTTTAAACCTTGTTTGGGTTGGTAATGTTTCACATCATTAGTACACCCAGCTCATACTCAACATGCCCTGAATTGAGTATAAATTGGTCAGGGAAATGCTTGGTCATAGACAGCAGGAAAAGCATGCATGGACAAAACTGTACAAATGCAAGCATTCATTCACATCATGGCCCCATATAACTGAAATACTACACAAAGGAGTCTTAGGACTATAAAGCTCCAGAACACTACCACAAACATTTGAATTGTTGTGTTCTGGTCATATATGTATAGGACAATGAGATGTAATTCAATCATAGGTTGTGTTTCACAAAACAGCCTATTTCAGGGTAAATAACTCTTTCAGGGTAACTTTTGCATTATCTTTTATCTTGGTTTTGAAATTAAAATATCATCTCAGCGATAAAGCCATCTCCTTCACTTGCTTCTAGTACTTTCATTGTTTACGCATTTGTCTGTTATGAAAGAGTGCTTATAAAAGTAGTTTCCAGATACATATTGTTCAGTTAGACAGACAGATGGTAATCCTAAGATGCACTTACATGTTCCATGGGGGACCTTACGTAAAACTTCTCACAGAACTTTCATACTAGTAGATGGAATGTAAACAGAATGAATAATCAACAGCTAGAGTGGTTTATTGGATCCACATATTTCTGTCTCCTCAACCTATTTCAGAAGTCTTTCTAACTAATCTCAGCATCCTTTCTACCTGAAGATGTGAGTGCAGAAAAGCATTTTTTTTTATCTAGAATATTTCTGTATATGTATAGATGCTAGAATTTCTTGTTCATAACCACAGAAACATAAAAGGAAAATCAGATGAGGTGTTGCCAATCCCAACTTCAGTCTTACTGTTTAATTAATATGCTTGAATAATGCTTCTCTCAAAATGATGGCCTTAAGAGCATAGTAAAATCAGTTAAGTGTATTGGTTGTCTTTTGGGAATCAACAAAGAAGGCTTTCAAGGTCTCTGTCCTGCCATCTGCCTAGAAGTATGCATCTGGAAATCACTTGTTTGGAGAAAGTCACAATCTGCCTAGAAGTATGAATAAAAGTTGTTGTTTTAACGCATATATGTTAAAATAATAAATGTCAAAAAGATCAAAGGAGCCAGCATTTTTCATAGTGCAGAGATGAAGCATTTGATTATGAAAATGGGAACAAACTAGAAAGTGACAAAATGAGAGAGTTATCTGCCAGTTCAATATGCTACATACTGTTATGGTGTTAGCAAAGTTTCATTTAAATATCTGCATTGATTCAGAGAATGGCAAAGTTAACATATGCATTGAACATTTTGGGCTTGGTGTTCTAGTGGTTAGTTCTCTCAACCTTGAAGACAGGTGTCATAGGTTTGAACCTCGTTTGGATTGGGAATGTTTCACATCATTAGTACACCCAGCTCATACTCAACATGCCCTGAATTGAGTATAAATTGGTCAGGGAAATGCTTGGTCATAGACAGCAGGAAAAGCATGCATGGACAAAACTGTACAAATGCAAGCATTCATTCACATCATGGCCCCATATAACTGAAATACTACACAAAGGAGTCTTAGGACTATAAAGCTCCAGAACACTACCACAAACATTTGAATTGTTGTGTTCTGGTCATATATGTATAGGACAATGAGATGTAATTCAATCATAGGTTGTGTTTCACAAAACAGCCTATTTCAGGGTAAATAACTCTTTCAGGGTAACTTTTGCATTATCTTTTATCTTGGTTTTGAAATTAAAATATCATGTCGGCGATAAAGCCATCTCCTTCACTTGCTTCTAGTACTTTCATAGTTTACGCATTTGTCTGTTATGAAAGAGTGCTTATAAAAGTAGTTTCCAGATACATATTGTTCAGTTAGACAGACAGATGGTAATCCTAAGATGCACTTACATGTTCCATGGGGGACCTTACGTAAAACTTCCCACAGAACTTTCATACTAGTAGATGGAATGTAAACAGAATGAATAATCAACAGCTAGAGTGGTTTATTGGATCCACATATTTCTGTCTCCTCAACCTATTTCAGAAGTCTTTCTAACTAATCTCAGCATCCTTTCTACCTGAAGATGTGAGTGCAGAAAAGCATTTATTTTATCTAGAATATTTCTGTATATGTATAGATGCTAGATTTTCTTGTTCATAACCACAGAAACATAAAAGGAAAATCAGATGAGGTGTTGCCAATCCCAACTTAGTCTTACTGTTTAATTAATATGCTTGAATAATGCTTCTCTCAAAATGATGGCTTTAAGAGCATAGTAAAAACAGTTAAGTGTATTGGTTGTCTTTTGGGAATCAACAAAGAAGGCTTTCAAGGTCTCTGTCCTGCCATCTGCCTAGAAGTATGCATCTGGAAATCACTTGTTTGGAGAAAGTCACAATCTGCCTAGAAGTATGAATAAAAGTTGTTGTTTTAACGCAATATATGTTAAAATAAAATATGTCAAAAAGACCAAAGGAGCCAGCATTTTTCATAGTGCAGAGATGAAGCATTTGATTTTGAAAATGGGAACAAACTAGAAAGTGACAAAATGAGAGAGTTATCTGCCAGTTCAATGTGTTACATACTGTTATGGTGTTAGCAAAGTTTCATTTAAATATCTGCATTGATTCAGAGAATGGCAAAGTTAACATATGCATTGAACATTTTGGGCTTGGTGTTCTAGTGGTTAGTTCTCTCAACCTTGAAGACAGGTGTCATAGGTTTGAACCTCGTTTGGGTTGGTAATGTTTCACATCATTAGTACACCTAGCTCATAATCAACATGCCCTGAATTGAGTATAAATTGGTCAGGGAAATGCTTGGTCATAGACAGCAGGAAAAGCATGCATGGACAAAACTGTACAAATGCAAGCATTCATTCACATCATGGCCCCATATAACTGAAATACTACACAAAGGAGTCTTAGGACTATAAAGCTCCAGAACACTACCACAAACATTTGAATTGTTGTGTTCTGGTCATATATGTATAGGACAATGAGATGTAATTCAATCATAGGTTGTGTTTCACAAAACAGCCTATTTCAGGGTAAATAACTCTTCCAGGGTAACTTTTGCATTATCTTTTATCTTGGTTTTGAAATTAAAATATCATCTCGGCGATAAAGCCATCTCCTTCACTTGCTTCTAGTACTTTCATAGTTTACGCATTTGTCTGTTATGAAAGAGTGCTTATAAAAGTAGTTTCCAGATACATGTTGTTCAGTTAGACAGACAGATGGTAATCCTAAGATGCACTTACATGTTCCATGGGGGACCTTATGTAAAACTTCTCACAGAACTTTCATACTAGTAGATGGAATGTTAACAGAATGAATAATCAACAGCTAGAGTGGTTTATTGGATCCACATATTTCTGTCTCCTCAACCTATTTCAGAAGTCTTTCTAACTAATCTCAGCATCCTTTCTACCTGAAGATGTGAGTACAGAAAAGCATTTTTTTATCTAGAATATTTCTGTATATGTATAGATGCTAGAATTTCTTGTTCATAACCACAGAAACATAAAAGGAAAATCAGATGAGGTGTTGCCAATCCCAACTTCAGTCTTACTGTTTAATTAATATGCTTGAATAATGCTTCTCTCAAAATGATGGCCTTAAGAGCATAGTAAAAACAGTTAAGTGTATTGGTTGTCTTTTGGGAATCAACAAAGAAGGCTTTCAAGGTCTCTGTCCTGTCATCTGCCTAGAAGTATGCATCTGGAAATCACTTGTTTGGAGAAAGTCACATCTGCCTAGAAGTATGAATAAAAGTTGTTGTTTTATCGCAATTTATGTTAAAATAATAAATGTCAAAAAGATCAAAGGAGCCAGCATTTTTCATAGTGCAGAGATGAAGCATTTGATTATGAAAATGGGAACAAACTAGAAAGTGACAAAATGAGAGAGTTATCTGCCAGTTCAATGTGTAACATACTGTTATGGTCTTAGCAAAGTTTCATTTAAATATCTGCATTGATTCAGAGAATGGCAAAGTTAACATATGCATTGAACATTTTGGGCTTGGTGTTCTAGTGGTTAGTTCTCTCAACCTTGAAGACAGGTGTCATAGGTTTGAACCTCGTTTGGGTTGGGAATGTTTCACATCATTAGTACACCCAGCTCATAATCAACATGCCCTGAATTGAGTATAAATTGGTCAGGGAAATGCTTGGTCATAGACAGCAGGAAAAGCATGCATGGACAAAACTGTACAAATGCAAGCATTCATTCACATCATGGCCCCATATAACTGAAATACAACACAAAGGAGTCTTAGGACTATAAAGCTCCAGAACACTACCACAAACATTTGAATTGTTGTGTTCTGGTCATATATGTATAGGACAATGAGATGTAATTCAATCATAGGTTGTGTTTCACAAAACAGCCTATTTCAGGGTAAATAACTCTTTCAGGGTAACTTTTGCATTATCTTTTATCTTGGTTTTGAAATTAAAATATCATCTCAGCGATAAAGCCATCTCCTTCACTTGCTTCTAGTACTTTCATTGTTTACGCATTTGTCTGTTATGAAAGAGTGCTTATAAAAGTAGTTTCCAGATACATGTTGTTCAGTTAGACAGACAGATGGTAATCCTAAGATGCACTTACATGTTCCATGCCGGTATGTAAAACTTCTCACATAACTTTCATACTAGTAGATGGAATGTAAACAGAATGAATAATCAACAGCTAGAGTGGTTTATTGGAACCTATTTCAGAAGTCTTTCTAACTAATCTCAGCATCCTTTCTACCTGAAGATGTGAGTGCAGAAAAGCATTTTTTTATCTAGAATATTTCTGTATATGTATAGATGCTAGAATTTCTTGTTCATAACCACAGAAACATAAAAGAAAAAATCAGATGAGGTGTTGCCAATCCCAACTTCAGTCTTACTGTTTAATTAATATGCTTGAATAATGCTTCTCTCAAAATGATGTCCTTAAGAGCATAATAAAAACAGTTAAGTGTATTGGTTGTCTTTTGGGAATCAACAAAGAAGGTTTTCAAGGTCTCTGTCCTGCCATCTGCCTAGAAGTATGCATCTGGAAATCACTTGTTTGGAGAAAGTCACAATCTGCCTAGAAGTATGAATAAAAGTTGTTGTTTTATTGCAATATATGTTAAAATAATAAATGTCAAAAAGATCAAAGGAGCCAGCATTTTTCATAGTGCAGAGATGAAGCATTTGATTATGAAAATGGGAACAAACTAGAAAGTGACAAAATGAGAGAGTTATCTGCCAGTTCAATGTGTTACATACTGTTATGGTGTAAGCAAAGTTTCATTTAAATATCTGCATTGATTCAGAGAATGGCAAAGTTAACATATGCATTAAACATTTTGGGCTTGGTGTTCTAGTGGTTAGTTCTCTCAGCCTTGAAGACAGGTGTCATAGGTTTGAACCTCGTTTGGGTTGGAAATGTTTCACATCATTAGTACACCCAGCTCATACTCAACATGCCCTGAATTGAGTATAAATTGGTCAGGGAAATGCTTGGTCATAGACAGCAGGAAAAGCATGCATGGACAAAACTGTACAAATGCAAGCATTCATTCACATCATGGCCCCATATAACTGAAATACTACACAAAGGAGTCTTAGGACTATAAAGCTCCAGAACACTACCACAAACATTTGAATTGTTGTGTTCTGGTCATATATGTATAGGACAATGAGATGTAATTCAATCATAGGTTGTGTTTCACAAAACAGCCTATTTCAGCGTAAATAACACTTTCAGGGTAACTTTTGCATTATCTTTTATCTTGGTTTTGAAATTAAAATATCATCTTAGGGATAAAGCCATCTCCTTCACTTGCTTCTAGTACTTTCATTGTTTACGCATTTGTCTGTTATGAAAGAGTGCTTATAAAAGTAGTTTCCAGATACATGTTGTTCAGTTAGACAGACAGATGGTAATCCTAAGATGCACTTACATGTTCCATTGGGGACTTTACGTAAAACTTCTCACAGAACTTTCATACTAGTAGATGGAATGTAAACAGAATGAATAATCAACAGCTAGAGTGGTTTATTGGATCCACATATTTCTGTCTCCTCAACCTATTTCAGAAGTCTTTCTAACTAATCTCAGCATCCTTTCTACCTGAAGATGTGAGTGCAGAAAAGCATTTTTTTTTATCTAGAATATTTCTGTATATGTATAGATGCTAGAATTTCTTGTTCATAACCACAGAAACATAAAAGGAAAATCAGATGAGGTGTTCCAAACCCCAACTTCAGTCTTACTGTTTAATTAATATGCTTGAATAATGCTTCTCTCAAAATGATGGCCTTAAGAGCATAATAAAAACAGTTAAGTGTATTGGTTGTCTTTTTGGAATCAACAAAGAAGGCTTTCAAGGTCTCTGTCCTGCCATCTGCCTAGAAGTATGCATCTGGAAATCACTTGTTTGGAGAAAGTCACAATCTGCCTAGAAGTATGAATAAAAGTTGTTGTTTTAACGCAATATATGTTAAAATAATAAATGTCAAAAAGATCAAAGGAGCCAGCATTTTTCATAGTGCAGAGATGAAGCATTTGATTATGAAAATGGGAACAAACTAGAAAGTGACAAAATGAGAGAGTTATCTGCCAGTTCAATGTGTTACATACTGTTACGGTGTTAGCAAAGTTTCATTTAAATATCTGTACTGATTCAGAGAATGGCAAAGTTAACATATGCATTAAACATTTTGGGCTTGGTGTTCTAGTGATTAGTTCTCTCAACCTTGAAGACATGTGTCATAGGTTTAAACCTTGTTTGGGTTGGTAATGTTTCACATCATTAGTACACCCAGCTCATACTCAACATGCCCTGAATTGAGTATAAATTGGTCAGGGAAATGCTTGGTCATAGACAGCAGGAAAAGCATGCATGGACAAAACTGTACAAATGCAAGCATTCATTCACATCATGGCCCCATATAACTGAAATACTACACAAAGGAGTCTTGGGACTATAAAGCTCCAGAACACTACCACAAACATTTGAATTGTTGTGTTCTGGTCATATATGTATAGGACAATGAGATGTAATTCAATCATAGGTTGTGTTTCACAAAACAGCCTATTTCAGGGTAAATAACTCTTTCAGGGTAACTTTTGCATTATCTTTTATCTTGGTTTTGAAATTAAAATATCATGTCGGCGATAAAGCCATCTCCTTCACTTGCTTCTAGTACTTTCATAGTTTAGGCATTTGTCTGTTATGAAAGAGTGCTTATAAAAGTAGTTTCCAGATACATGTTGTTCAGTTAGACAGACAGATGGTAATCCTAAGATGCACTTACATGTTCCATGGGGGACCTTACGTAAAACTTCTCACAGAACTTTCATACTAGTAGATGGAATGTAAACAGAATGAATAATCAACAGCTAGAGTGGTTTATTGGATCCACATATTTCTGTCTCCTCAACCTATTTCAGAAGTCTTTCTAACTAATCTCAGCATCCTTTCTACCTGAAGATGTGAGTGCAGAAAAGCATTTTTTTTTTATCTAGAATATTTCTGTATATGTATAGATGCTAGAATTTCTTGTTCATAACCACAGAAACATAAAAGAAAAAATCAGATGAGGTGTTGCCAATCCCAACTTCAGTCTTACTGTTTAATTAATATGCTTGAATAATGCTTCTCTCAAAATGATGGCCTTAAGAGCATAATAAAAACAGTTAAGTGTATTGGTTGTCTTTTCGGAATCAACAAAGAAGGCTTTCAAGGTGACTGTCCTGCCATCTGCCTAGAAGTATGCATCTGGAAATCACTTGTTTGGAGAAAGTCACAATCTGCCTAGAAGTATGAATAAAAGTTGTTGTTTTATCGCAATTTATGTTAAAATAATAAATGTCAAAAAGATCAAAGGAGCCAGCATTTTTCATAGTGCAGAGATGAAGCATTTGATTATGAAAATGGGAACAAACTAGAAAGTGACAAAATGAGAGAGTTATCTGCCAGTTCAATGTGTTACATACTGTTATGGTGTTAGCAAAGTTTCATTTAAATATCTGCATTGATTCAGAGAATGGCAAAGTTAACATATGCATTGAACATTTTGGGCTTGGTGTTCTAGTGGTTAGTTCTCTCAACCTTGAAGACAGGTGTCATAGGTTTGAACCTCGTTCGGGTTGGGAATGTTTCACATCATTAGTACACCCAGCTCATAATCAACATGCCCTGAATTGAGTATAAATTGGTCAGGGAAATGCTTGGTCATAGACAGCAGGAAAAGCATGCATGGACAAAACTTACAAATGCAAGCATTCACTCACATCATGGCCCCATATAACTGAAATACTACACAAAGGAGTCTTGGGACTATAAAGCTCCAGAACACTACCACAAACATTTGAATTGTTGTGTTCTGGTCATATATGTATAGGACAATGAGATGTAATTCAATCATAGGTTGTGTTTCACAAAACAGCCTATTTCAGGGTAAATAACTCTTTCAGGGTAACTTTTGCATTATCTTTTATCTTGGTTTTGAAATTAAAATATCATCTCAGCGATAAAGCCATCTCCTTCACTTGCTTCTAGTACTTCCATTGTTTACGCATTTGTCTGTTATGAAAGAGTGCTTATAAAAGTAGTTTCCAGATACATGTTGTTCAGTTAGACAGACAGATGGTAATCCTAAGATGCACTTACATGTTCCATGGGGGACCTTATGTAAAACTTCTCACATAACTTTCATACTAGTAGATGGAATGTAAACAGAATGAATAATCAACAGCTAGAGTGGTTTATTGGATCCACATATTTCTGTCTCCTCAACCTATTTCAGAAGTCTTTCTAACTAATCTCAGCTTCCTTTCTACCTGAAAATGTGAGTGCAGAAAAACATTTTTTTTATCTAGAATATTTCTGTATATGTATAGATGCTAGAATTTCTTGTTCATAACCACAGAAACATAAAAGGAAAATCAAATGAGGTGTTGCCAATCCCAACTTCAGTCTTACTGTTTAATTAATATGCTTGAATAATGCTTCTCTCAAAATGATGGCCTTAAGAGCATAGTAAAAACAGTTAAGTGTATTGGTTGTCTTTTGGGAATCAACAAAGAAGGCTTTCAAGATCTCTGTCCTGCCATCTGCCTAGAAGTATGCATCTGGAAATCACTTGTTTGGAGAAAGTCACAATCTGCCTAGAAGTATGAATAAAAGTTGTTGTTTTAACGCAATATACATTGTATGTTAAAATAATAAATGTCAAAAAGATCAAAGGAGCCAGCATTTTTCATAGTGCAGAGATGAAGCATTTGATTATGAAAATGGGAACAAACTAGAAAGTGACAAAATGAGAGAGTTATCTGCCAGTTCAATATGTTACATACTGTTACAGTTTTAGCAAAGTTTCATTTAAATATCTGTACTGATTCAGAGAATGGCAGAATAAAATTTGCATTCAACATTTTGGGCTTGGTGTTCTAGTGGTTAGTTATCTCAACCTTGAAGACAGGTGTCATAGGTTTGAACCTCGTTTGGGTTGGGAATGTTTCCCATCATTAGTACACCTAGCTCATACTCAACATGCCCTGAATTCAGTATAAATTGGTCAGGGGAATGCTGAATTTAAAAAAAAAAAGAATGATCAACAGCTAGAGTGGTTTATTGGATCCACATATTTCTGTCTCCTCAACTTTCTTCAGAAGTCTTTCTAACTAATCTCAACATCCTTTTTACCTGAAAATGTTAGTGCAGAAAAGCAAATCCTTTTTTTTTTTTTTTTTTATCTAAAGTATTACTGTATATGTAAAGATGCTAGATTTTCTTGTACATAACCACAGAAACATAGAAGAAAAATCAGATGAGGTATTGCCAATCCCATCTACAGTCTTTACAGTTAAAATAATATGCTTCAATAATGCTTCTCTCAAACTAATGGCCTTAAGAGAATAGAAAAAAATAGTTTAGTGTATTGATTGTCTTTTGGGAATCAACAAAGAAAGCTTTAGATCTCTGTCCTGCCATCTGCCTAGAAGTATGCATCTGTAAATCACTTGTTTGGAGAAAATCACCATCTGCCAAGAAATACAATTCTGGAAACCACTTGTTTGGAGAAAACAGAGTAAAGGTTGTGGTTTAAATTGAACAGGTTAAAATAAGCCGTTAAAGGATCCAGCTTTTATATTGTAGAGATGTAAAGTTTAACTATGTAAACTAGGAACAAACTAGAAAGTAACAAAATGAGGAGTTATTTGTCAATATAATAGGTGACATACTGTTACAATGTTAGCAAAGATTCATTTAAATATCTGTGTTGATTCATAGAATGGCTGCATGTTCACATGCATTAACCCTTAAAGCGCCAAGAAGATCTGCATCTGAAAATGTCATTTGCTCATGTCGTCTGCTGCATCTTCTTGCAAACTTTTCAAACTTACATTTTGCATATAGGCAAACAGTGTGGACCCAGATCAGACTGCTCCAAAGGAACAGTCTGATCTGGGTCCACACTGTTTGCAACAATGACTTTTAAAGTAACCGGCAGAAGACAAAAGCAGACGACAATTGTTGTGATTGGCGCTTTAAGGGTAAAACGTGTGGGGCTGGGTGTCTTAGCGGTTAGTGAACTCAACTGTAAGACAGATGTCATGGGTTTGAACCTCATATGGGTTGGGAATGTTTCCATCATAAGTACACCCAGCTCATACTCAACCTGCCCTGAACTGAGTATAATTTGGACAGGTAAATGCTTGGTCAAAGACAGCAGGAAAAGCATACATGGACCAGACTGTTAAAATGCAAGCATTAACACACATCATGGCTCCATATAACTGAAATATTACACAAAAGGACTATAAACTCCAGAACATGTACCACCACAAACATTTAGCCTATTCAGTGTAGATAATTCTTTCTGGGTCCTTTTTTGTATATATCTAACATCTTGGTTTTGTACTTAGAAATTCAACTGCAGTGAGTGCCATGTACCCCCTTCACTGTCTTCTGATAAATTTCATGTATTTTTCAGTTACTAAGGAGTGATTATAATAGTATGCAAACATACAGAGGAACCTCTATTAAGTAGCCATCCAGGGGAATGATCTTTTTTTAGACTGCTTAAGGGAGGTGGCTGCTCAGCAGAGGTACTCATTCATAGGCAATTTTGACAGTAAAACTGTTGGAGGACTGACAGCCCACCATTTGGGTGAAATACACATTGTAAGAAATGTTGGTGAAATACACACTGTGACACTACACACTTACCATTTAATAACATTCAGTTATGATAGTTCCTTCAGCATAATGGTATATGTATTTAGTTATTTATTGTCTGTAACATGCCAAATATCCAAAATAACACACGTTGTGTCTTCTCGGGGTCAGGTTTTGGGATAAAGACCACTATTTCCTCAACTATTATATCAGAAGCATACTAAATATCATAATAACCCTAAGTACTGGGATAGATAGGCATTTGTCAACAGAGTATACCCAGATCCAGTGCTGCAGAATGTGGTGTCTGATCAAGATCTGCACTGTTTGCCATATGTCACACTTCTTGGAATTGTGTACAACCCATACCAAACTTTTCTGAGACTTTTCTGGAGTTTTTCCCTGATTCTACCAGCTTTATTGCTTAACCCTTGTCCTGCTGAACCCGGATATACCCTGCCTTTGCAAACAGTGTAGATCCAGATCAGTTGGCTTCTGAACTAGATCTACACTGTCTACCATTAAGTATGTGGCTTTGTATCAACAACCTGAATCAAGTTATCTGATTGGCTGCAAATTATAAGTGGGCTGGCGTCTTAATATATTCAGCATGACAAGGATTAACATGTTTCATCTTGAGTCCGCACTTTACGCTTTTGCAAAGCCATGTTTGCAGGTGAGTCAGTTGAATTGAAATAGTGAAACTGAAAATAGAGTTATTTATTTAATCCAAAGACCAAAGTTTCAATCATTTTGAGCAATTTAATTCAGTGATTTGACCATCCCAATTACCTACACGCATCATTAGTCCTTTAATCTATTAATCTGTCCTTTATTTTTAGATGGCCGGCCTCGGTGACTCAGTTGGATGCGCCGTCCGACTGGAGACCAGGAGGTTGTGGGTTCAACCCCCGCCGAGGTCAGCAAAATTCTTTCGTGGAGATTGATCATGAAATATTTTCTACGGACATTCTCTCTCTTCCGCTGATTCAAGAAGGGCAGTTGTCAGTTTCTGGCAAAAGAATGTGCATGATACTGGTTAATCGCTTAGAGGACTAAGCCTGCCCAGTAAACGTGGTTAGGTAAACTGACCGCGCTCAACATGACCCCATTGGGTTGACTGGGCTGTAAAACCTCAACACAAAACAAGCCATGTGGCTGTAATCAACACCGGTAGATTATGCGGCAACCTTTGAAGGTCAATATTATGTGGTACTGTGTACTTAAGCAAAAAAGAAATTACGACTACATAACAAAGTTTCTTGCTTGCATATTCTTTTGGAAAAAAAGGTTCATACCAAAATTATTAAATTATCATATTTATCAATCAATAAAAAGTTTTATATAGCTATAAAGCCCTACGCCCTATAAAGTTTATACAAAAATCCTAGAGCAGTGAACTTGGCTGAAACTTCAACAGTAAATATGCAAATCTGTTTGGTCAGGTGAGCGATATAGGACCATCATGGTCCTCTTGTTTATTTGATGTAAGACGTGATTTCCTATTTTTGATTTCTATGTAGATGGAATTTCTGATCCTTTGTCATTTTGACAGAGGGAAATTGGCAATAAAACTGTAAATCATTACGAAAACATGCCTATTGAAATATATAGAAAATTTCACCTCCAAAAACTGAAAATTTTTAGATAAAAAACTCTGCTATTTTTTCATATTTCTGCTCAAAACATAGATTGTGGGTACTTGTTAGAACCGCCTCGGCGAGGCGGTTCTAACGAGTACCCACAATCTATGTTTTGAGTAGAAATAAGGAAAATAATGTATACCCCTGTAAACCCCAGTTTTACTATATGAAAGTGGGGTTTAAGGGGGTCAAAATTATATAGGCATGTTTTCGTGATGTTATTATGGCTGCTTTGATGAGGCAAGTGACCAGTTATTAGAGGTAAAATAATGTAGGAAAATTAGGAGGGATGGCAGTTAACGGGAGATGACTTCCCATCATCGTATGTTTTATCAGTCTGTGGACTCTGCTAGTCATCATTGTTTATTTAGGCAGCTGGGATTCTGATGTGACAGCTCTGGCTGATCTGGGTCCCCATGGGTTTGTTGCTTTGCAGAGGCAGCCTCATCTTGAGCATTTACATAAAAAAATGACGAGAACTCGAATGTGATATTCAGTTTGCAGATTTATGCTTCCCGAAAGGTTAATTTGCTTTAGTGAAGTGATCATAAAATATGTTGTAGAAAATATGTGTTGTTTGATGGTTCCTTATTTTTCACTACTTACATATGTGGGGGAACCTAGCAGAGCTTGGAATATATAATTTCATAGTTTCCCCCCATCCAAGGTGCCTCACGAAAGTTGTGAAATAGAGGTGTGTTTTGCACAATACAAGTCCAACGCTTTCTCATCACTGCTGGAGAACTCAAAATGTCTGTGGCTATATCAGTTGTTCCTAAACTGATATTGTTATTTATCATCAGCTTCCTTATAACCATAATTTGGTTTAACCGATATTCTCTGCCTGTAGGCTGGGGTGGGCCATCATGATTGCATGCAATATACGGCCCTAATAGTGGTGGCTCATATGAAAGGCTGGTCTTATCTAAGTGATTATGTGGTGATTATCATTGTCTAAAGTCAGCTTAGGTGGGGCCAGAAAGGGGAAATGAATATAATCTAATAAAAGGTTCATTGTTTTACCTGAACTATCTTGCGTCACCTGGGCATCCAAATGATATTGGCTTACAGATGGGCAAGGCTTGCTATCCTTGTAGTAGGTAAGGGTAGAGAGAGAATGTTCCTATTTTTTCTGTTTCTTCACTTTCATTCCTGTTCCTTTTTCTTCCCTGTCCTTCTCTTTCATCTCCTTTACTATCTCTTCTATCTCTTTTCCCCCTTTCTCTTGGAGATGACACAAAATGCCCACAAGGGTTAATGTTTTGTTAAACCCCAACAAAATCAAAAACCTGAACGGTATGAATATTTTGATTTAATTATAATTTTTTTTATTAATTTTTATAAGAAATATCTAAATTCATTTATGCATTAGTTTTTTATGCCCCCAACTTCCTTTGAAGTTGGGGGGGCATATTGCTTCTGGGTTGTTCGTCCGTCCGTCAGTTCATCACGCTTTTTGATGCATAGCATAACTTTAGAACCGTGAATGCTACTGTTTTGAAATTTCTTATATGGATTCCTCACAGAAAAATAGCTGATCGTAATTTTTTTTCTTGACAGGATTATGCCCCTTTTCTGAGTTATGGCCCTTTGAAAAAATATTGACACAATCTTGTCAGCAAAATATCTCAAAAAGTATTGAAGCTAGAGCCTTGAAACTTGATGAATAGACTGGTAGTGATGAGTAGACAACCTGATTAACTTTTGAAGAAATTTTTAAAAATACTTCTTGAGTCATGGCCCTTTGTAATTTTGGACATTTTTACCTTGTCAGCAAAATATCTCAAAAACTATTAGAGCTAGAGACTTGAAACTTGGTGAATTGATTGGTAATGATGAGTAGATGACCTGATAAACTTTTGTGTAAATTCTGAAAAATATTTCGTAAGTAATGGCCCTTTGTAAATTTGGGCATGTTTCCCCTGTCAGCAAAATATTTAAAAACTATTGAAGCTGGAGCCTTGAAACTAGATGAATAGATCGGTAGGGATGAGTAGATGACTAGATTATTCCCCCAGTTTCGAAATTGATGAGGCATATTATTTTGCCTTCGTTTGTCCGTGGGTCCGTTTGTCAGTTCATCAAGCTTTTTTGTGCATGCCATATCTTAAGAACCCTGCATGCTAGGGTTTTGAAATTTTATATTTGAGTTCCCAATGAAAAAATAGCTTCCGTGTATTTTTTCCTTGTCCAGCATGTTTGTTTAGAGATATGCCCCTTTGAAAAAAAATCAATTAAATCTTGTGAGCAAGATATCTTGAAAAGTATTTAAGCTACATGTAGGTTCTTGAAATTTGATTTAGTGAGTGGGAATGATGTGTAAATTACCTGATTATATTTTGAGAGAATTCCATGAAAATATTGATTAAGTTACAGCCCTTTGCAGTTCTGCGCATTTTGATCTTGTCAGCAAGATGTCTCAAAAAGTACCTAAGCTAGGGTCTTGAAACAATATATGCTGATTGGGGATGATGTGGAGATTACCTGATTTGTTTTTTAGGGAATTCCATGAAAAATTGAGGTAGTTATTGCCCTTTGTAGTTCTGGGCATTTTGACCTTGTCAGCAAGATATCTCAAAAAGTATTTCAACCAGAGCCATGATATTTGGTACACTGATTGGGATTGAGGAGGAGATCACCTGATTAAATTTTGAACCAATTAAATGAAGTGTTGGAATTATGGTCCTTCGCAATTTCTGGCCATTTAATGTCGTTGCTTTATTGTGTATAGCATAAGTTTAGAACCATGTATGCTAATGTTTTGAAATTTCATATTTTGATTCCTCATGAAAAGATCGGTGACCCGTATTTTTTTCTTATCCCAATTATCTCCTATTTTAGAGTTATTTCCCTTTGATAAAATAACATTGAAATCTCATATATTTGTATTGTTATTACCGTCATGGGCAAGCAGTGCTGGAGTCAAGCAGTGTTAGAGTATGTCACTGCTCCAGAAAAAAAACTTTATGAAAGGTCAAGTATTGATTAAATGCTATTTTCAATGGACTGCTCAATATTTATGTAACCAAACTTTGTATTAGCAGTACAAAAAAGCTTGGACAAGCCTTTTATGAAAGCTAATACTTGTATTACAAATAAACTCCTTCAGATAGAAAACTATTTTAGCCCTATGGCAATTATCTGGGCATTGTTAGCAGGAAACAAAATATAGAATATTTTTCCAAGAAAATGGGTTTGACTTTCCATGCAAATTGTTGCCTGAAAGAAGAAATTTTGATGAAATGTCGAACTTTTTTCTTGGGAAACAGAACAAGCATAATATTATTAAGTTACACTACATGTATGTGGAATGACTACCTGTAGGCCATCACTCCAGATAAGGTGCTTTTCAAACTGGCTTCTGCTGAAACTTAACTATAGGCCTGCCCAAGAAAAGTGGGTATTGGTTAACTGAGCAGCTCAACATGACCTTAACAGTGTTTACTGGGACATAGAACTAAATCAAAACAAATCAGAATGTTCAGAAATAAGAAAAAATATTTATCAGCAGTATACACCTAACTAGGGCTGTAATGACATAAGTCATGAGGCTGTTTTCTGTTTGGAGTTGTTAGGTAAATTTAATCAGACAAGGTGTTATGCCCCTGCCCATCGGGCCCATGAAGTAGATGGGCTGCCTTATACCTCTGTGACAGAGCTGCTATTTAATGCAGGACTTGAGTTTTTCATTTGACCAGGTCGGGTAAAAATCTCACAAATTCAGAGGCAATATCTTGACATGACGACATGACTGAAATACTGTTCTGGATAAGTTATAAGATTAGATAGGTAAGATTATATTAGATTGATACTGTGTTAGATTAGACAGGAATAGAATGATGCTAGTAGTAGATCAGGGCCCAGTTGTTCAAAGCATCATTAGCATAACGAGCTCATTAGTGGTCAAAATGTTAACTGTTCTAGTAGTACAATATTTAATTCACAAGTATTTTTGCTGAAAAAATGTGAGTAGCTACTCACATTTTTTCAGCAAAAATATTAGCATATATGCCATATTTAATGATCAAAGTTTTAACAATACATTAACTAATGACTTGGTTAGTTTTGAATAGCTAGGCCCAGAATATAAAAGTTGGGATGTGTCAAGTGAAAAGGTGTCTTAATTCAAGGATGGGCAAAATGCAAAGATTCAGATTCATTCCACGCTACACAAGGTCTCGTTTGGGCCTTTGCTCTCCATTCATACGTTCTAAAGTATCCAATGATTCTGGCCCTGATCAAACTCTGCATTTGTCCAGTCTGATCTGGGCCTTCACTGTCTGCACATGCTCCAAAGGCACATTCTCACTTAATGCAGGTCAGTTCAGCATGTATGATTGTGATAATTCATCGAAAGTTTCTTGATCGATTGATTGAACAATGACTGTATATGAGGATGTGTGTTCTTGTACGCTTTCTGTTTGAGGTTTAGCTCCATTCAGCAAGTTTTGTTAGCGACACTCTCTACACATTTGTGATTCACCTTTGCGATTCATGTTTCCAATTATGCCTGCGATTCACATTTGCAGTTCACGTTTGCGATTCATATTTGCGATTCACGTTGGCAATTCATATTAACCTTACCACTCTATAGGTAAATTCAGTAAATGATAAATTGATACTTTTCCTAATTTTCCCAGAAATAGGCATTGACATTTCAAGCAAATTGTCTAGGGAGACAGTTTGTTTGAAATATCAAAGCCTATTTTCTGGAAAAATAAGAAAAATAATCAAAATATGGCCTGCTAAAATTTTTAGCCAGAGTGCTAAGTGTTATTTCATTATTGTTATCTTTTTTTTTTTTTTTTTACTTATTTTCATTTTGTTTGTTATTCATTTGCTTTAATCATGCTTTAAACCTGGTAATTAATGTTTGAATTCTGTTTGTTATTTTTCTGTCTGAATTAAGTTTCTTCTCATATGCATTTATTATTTATATGCCTAAATTGTGCTTCTTTTCCAGCATTTGTTATTTATATGCCTTAATTGTGCTTCCTTTCCAGCAGTTCTTATTTATATGACTTAATTGTGATTCTTTTCCAGCATTTGTTATTTATATGCCTTAATTGTGTTTCTTTGCAGCATTTGTAATTTATATGCCTTAATTGTGCTTCTTTTCTAGCATTTGTTGTATGTGTTAATTGTGCTTCTTTTCCAGCATTTGTTATTTATATGCTTAAATGTGCTTCACTTCCAGCATTGTTATACACATGCCTTTATTGTCTCTCTGTGATTAATGTCTGAATTTTGTGTGTTATTTGTTTGTCTGAATTAAGTTTCTTCTCAGATGCATTTGTTATTTATATGCCTTAATTGTGCTATTTTTCCAGCATTTGTTATTTATATGCCTTAATTGTGTTTCTTTCCAGCATTTGTTATATATATGACTTAATTGTGCTTCCTTTCCAGCAGTTCTTATTTATATGACTTAATTGTGATTCTTTTCCAGCATTTGTTATTTATATGCCTTAATTGTGTTTCTTTGCAGCATTTGTAATTTATATGCCTTAATTGTGCTTCTTTTCTAGCATTTGTTATTTATATGCTTAAATGTGCTTCACTTCCAGCATTGTTATACACATGCCTTTATTTTCTCTCTGTGATTAATGTCTGAATTTTGTGTGTTATTTGTTTGTCTGAATGCATTTGTTATTTATATGCCTTAATTGTGCTTCTTTTCCAGCAGGTGTTGTTTATATGACTTAATTGTGCTTCTTTCCCAGCATTTGTTATTTAATTTATATGCCTAAACTGTGCTCTGCTTGCATTTGTTACTCCTATGCCTTCATTGTGCTTCTTTTCTAGCATTTTATTATTTATATGCCATAATTGTGCTTGTTTTCCAGCATTTGTTATTGATATGTCTTAATTATGCCTTGTTTTGAGCAGTTACATGTATTATTTGTTTCCTTAATTTTGCTTGTTTTCTAGCATTTGTTATTTATATGCCTTAATTATGCTTCTTTTCTAGTGTTTGTTATTTAAATAACTTAATTGTGCTTCTTGTCTATTGTTTGTTATTACATGCCTTAACTGTGCTTCTTTTCCAGCTCTTGTTGTCTGTGGTTCGATTCCCTTGAGAACATGGAGTTAGAGACTGACTCCTCCATGTTCTTGCAGTCTCAGAGAAAACAAAAGGATTAAGTTCCTTATTTTCAAATCATCTCTCCATTCATCATGGATAAAAAATCAATTATTCAGTGGAACTGTCGAGGACTAAAAGCAAATTATAACGAAATTTTAATTTTAACAACACTACTTTCTCCGACTGTCTTTTGTCTCCAGGAAACCTTTTTAAAGAATACAGATAATATTAATTTTAAAAATTATAGTTTATATAATCATATCGCAACTGAAAATCAGAAAGCCTCAGGAGGCTCATCTATCCTTGTAAAATCAAATGTTCCTCATAGACAGATAGATATAAATAGTAATTTACAAGCTGTTGCTGTAAATGTCACTCTGTCTAAATCCATAACAATTTGTTCTCTATATCTCCCTCCACACTGTAAATTTTCTAAACACGATTTAGAAAATCTTATAAACCAGTTACCTCGTCCTTATTTATTATTAGGTGACTTTAATAGTCACAGCAAACTATGGGGTTGTCTGGATACAAATGACAAAGGAGAAATAATAGAAAATTTTATTGCAGAAAATGATCTATGTTTATTTAACGATAAACAACCAACTTATCTTCATTCTACTACAAGAAATTATTTTGCTTTAGATTTGTCTATATGCTCTCCAAATATTTACTTAGATTTTGATTGGTCAGTTTTAGATGACCTTCATGGGAGTGATCATTTTCCAATTAAAATTGAAGAAATTGAATCGACAAATGAAGACCATCATTCCCGATGGAATTTGAATAAAGCAAACTGGGAGAATTTTATAGAGCTATGTAATGAAAAATTAAATCCTGAAATGTTTAAAACAGCAGATGATATACAAGCTTTTACTGATACATTAATTCATGTAGCCGAAAAATGTATTCCAAAGTCCTCGACACTTTCAAAAAGAAATAGACCTTGGTTTAATAAAGATGTTAAAAATTCAATAAATAAAAGAAAATCTGCCTTACGAAAGTTCAATAGGCAGCCAACAAAAGAAAATCTAATCCATGCCAAACAAATGCGAGCTAAAGCTCGCAAGACAATAAAAACGGCTAAAAGAACATCTTGGCAGCAATACGTCTCCAAACTTAATTCTAGAACTCCAGCAAAGAAAATATGGGACATGATTCGAAAAATTACTGGCAAAAATAAAAATAACAAACATGTCCATATTAAATCAAATGGAAATATATGCTCAACGACTAAAGATATTTCCAATGCACTAGGAGAGAATTTTCAGAAAAACTCTTCTAGTGCAAATTATTCCGAAACCTTTCAAAACATAAAACCGGAACGAGAGAAAGAGCATCTAAATTTTATGTCACTAAATCATGAAAAATATAATGTACCATTCACACCTTCAGAATTATTAGATGCTCTTCATAAATCTCACGATACAGCTGCTGGTCCTGATGACATTCATTATCAAATTCTTAAACATTTACCCGATAACGCTTTAAAAACTTTATTAAATATTTTAAATGATATTTGGATCACTGGAAAATTTCCAAAAGACTGGAGTAAAGCAACGATTATACCTATACCAAAACCAAATAAAGATCATACTGAAGCTACTAACTACAGACCTATTGCTTTGACAAGTTGTTTATGTAAAACAATGGAGAGAATGATTAATGATAGACTGGTTTGGTTCTTGGAATCAAACCAGCTAATAACAAAATATCAAGCAGGATTCAGAAAAAATAACTGTACAAACGATCATTTGATTCGTTTGGAATCCTTTATTCGTGATGCCTTTATTAAAAAAGAACATGTCGTAGCTGTATTTTTTGATCTTGAAAAAGCTTACGATACTACATGGAAACATGGCATCATGAAAGATTTACATAAATTAGGCCTTAAAGGCCGATTACCACTTTTTATTCAAAATTTTTTATCAGATCGAACATTTAATGTTCGAATAGGTAATACGTTATTGGACATATTTAAACAAGAACAAGGTGTACCACAGGGAAGCATTTTATCACCTACCTTGTTTGGCATTAAAATTAACGATATTGTTAAATGTGTGAAAGACCTTGATTGTTCACTTTTTGTTGACGATTTTGGAATATTTATTAGATCGAAAAATATGGAAACCATTGAATTCAAACTACAACGATGTTTAAACAATATAGAAGATTGGGCAACAGAAAATTGTTTCAAATTTTCAAAAACAAAAACTCAATGCGTTCATTTTTGTCAGATACGTCAGCTACATTTAGATCCCCATCTCACCATATACGGTAGTCCAATTCCAGTCGTCAGTGAAGCAAAATTCCTGGGTCTTTTGTTCGATAACAAATTATCTTTTATACCACACATCAAAGCTTTAAAAGTTAAATGTTTAAAAGCTCTTGATATTCTTAAAGTTCTCTCCAGTTCCGACTGGGGAGGAGATCGTACTGTTCTTTTAAATCTCTATAGATCTTTAATTAGATCTAAATTGGATTATGGATCCATAGTTTATGGATCCGCAAGAAAATCTTATTTGAAATCTTTGGATACTATTCATCACCAAGGTTTACGTCTGGCTCTAGGGGCTTTTCGTACTTCCCCCGTCGAAAGTTTATACGCTGAATCAAATGAACCATCATTGTATATAAGAAGAGAGAAATTGTCTCTTCAATATGTTACTAAATTAGCCACCAATCCACGTAATTCAGCCTATGATTGTGTTTTTAATCCTAAATATGAAAGATTTTACAACAACAAACCAACGGCTATTAAACCCCTAGGCCTGAGAATACAACCGTTACTTGAAGAGGCCAATATCAGTATTAAAAATGTTCAGCATTTTTCTTTTCCAACAAAAGAGCCATGGACGTTAAACCCTCCAAAGATTATTTTAAACCTTCATAAAAATAAAAAAACAGAAGTCGAGTCGCATATTTTTAAGAATGAATTTTTAGAAATCAAATCAAATTATAAACATTACCTGTCAATTTATACAGATGGTTCGAAACAAGATGAGAAAGTTGCTTGTTCTGTTATTAGTCCAAATTTTACTGACAGTATCAGATTACCTGATAATAGCTCCATTTTTACCGCCGAAGCCAAGGCAATAGATATTGCACTTTACCATATCAGAGATCAGTCTGAAAAACAGTTTATCATTTATTCAGATTCTCTTTCTGTATTAAAATCTCTTAAAGATTTACACCATAGAAACCCATTAATTCAGCAAATTCTTAAAAAATATTATTATCTTTCCGCTTCAAAAGAAATTGTATTTTGTTGACTTCCCAGCCACGTTAATATTCGTGGAAATGAATTAGCAGATTCAGAAGCCAAATCTGCATTATCCTTAGTAATAACCAATTTCAAAATTCCTCACTCCGACTTTAAATCAAACGTCTGTCAATACATCAACAACAAATGTCAGTCTGTTTGGGAAACACAAACTTATAATAAATTAAATGAAATCAAACCAAATTTTAACAGCAAATGCACATTTTCTAATCTCAGCAGAAAAGAACAAACAAAAATCACGAGATGTAGACTTGGACACACTAGAATTACTCATTCTTATATTTTAAACAATGAACAAGCTCCATTCTGCATTCCTTGTAATGAACCTTTCACAGTCAAACATTTTCTTATCACTTGTGCTGAATTTAATCACGTTCGCACAAAGTATTTTAATATAAAAACTATAAAGGAACTTTTTGATTTGCCAACTCAGAAAATACTCGACTTTCTTAAAGAGATCGGACTTTTTAATAAAATATGATCAGTACTTTTAATCACTTAAAATCATTGATACTTTATCTCTTTAAAATAAACACATCAATCCTAGATATTTTTAAATTTCTCATTAAATAAAATCATCATATAACATAAAACTTATTAGACGCTATATGCCCTTTTAGGGTTGAGCGTCTATAAACAAAATATCCATCCATCCATCTTGTTGTCTGTATGCTTTAATTAATCATGCCTCTTTTCTAGCATTTGGTATTCATATGTCTTAATGGTGCTTCTTTTCCAGCATTTGTTATTTATATGCCTTAATTGTGCTTCTTTTTATGCCCCTGCCATTCAAAGGATGGATTGAAAGAGCATATAGTGTTACCCCTGTCCCTCAGTCCATCTCCCTCTGCATCAGGTAGTAGCAATTTGCATTTAACTGGGACATCCGTGTCCTTTGGACACATTTCTACTCTAGCATTTCTTATATATATGCCTTAATTATGCATCTTTTGCAGCAGCTTACCTTACAGCTAGCATTGATCTTCTCAGCTCTGCCCTTCATGACAAGGGTCCGGAGATTTAATGCCCACAAGGATTGTTTGGTATGTATTATAGTGGTTGGGGGTGGTCAGTTGGTGCAAAGGTGTCGTATATCTTATGTCACCGGGGCATCCAGCTGATATTGGCTTACAGTTGGGCAAGGTCTGCTATTGTTGAAGCAGGTAAGGGTAGAGGGGGAATGTTTTTATTCTGTTTCTTCACTTTCATTCCTGTTCTTCTTTCTTCCCTCTCCCTCTCTTTCATCTCTTCTACTATCTCTTCTATCTCTTTTCTCCCTTTCTCTGGGAGATGACACAAAATGACCCACAAGGGTAGACATGTTGTTAAACCCCAACACTTACAGCTGGGCAAGGCTTGTTATCCTTCTAGCAGGTAAGGGTAGAGGAGGAATGTTTTTATTTCTTCTGTTTCTTCACTTTCATTCCTGTTCCTCTTTCTTTCCTCTCCGTTTCTTTGAACTCCACTACTCTGTGTTCTATCTTTTTTCTCCCTTTCTTAGGGATATGACAAAAAAATGACCCACAAGGTTTTACATGTGATTAAACCCCAACACAATCAATCCATTATGGTGGTTATAGCTGGTGGCCACTATGATCAGGGAAGAGTTCTAAATACATAGTTTAAAATTATTACTTTTATATTCAGCAGTTTTTCCTGCGTCTTCGATCTGCCTGATTGCACGTCAACTCTGATGTTGATGATGATGCTACTGCTGCTACCTGACTACACATCAATACTGATGATGATGAGCTTGTGTCTTCATTCACTTGGAGGAGGATGATGATAGCAGATCTGACCTAATGTAAACCATGATTGATGAGATTGGTAATATTTATGGTTTGACAATACTGTTGATGAATAAGCATATGATAATGTATACTAAATACTAGCCTTGGTGGTTCAGTTGAATGCGCATCTGACATGTGATCAAGACATTGCGGGTTCAATGCCCACCAGGTAGGCAACATTCTTTTGTGGAGATTGATCATGAAATATTTTCTATGGTCATTTTCTCCTTCTGCTGATTGGAGAAGGGTAGTTGTCTGGAGCCAGAAACAATTTGCATAATACTGGTTGACCGCTTAGAGGACTAAAAAAAAGGTAAGAGAAAAGTCCAGGGAGTGCCACAATCACAAACCGCAGCCCTTCCCAGACCCCAAGAGGAAGAGGAAACCGACAAATCTAAACAAGCACAAACCGAACAAACGTACGAAAAGCACTAAGATTAGCTCTCTCTTCCCCAAGCAATCGCAATACTAAAAGGACTGAAAAACACAAGAACAAAATGACACACGGAAAGACATACAACAAATCGCCTCGTAGAATAAACCACAAAGCAACAAAGAGTAAGACTAACACCGGGACCACCGCCTTAGAACAGTCGGTAGAGCAAACCACCGGGGGGTTTAAAGCACTTTTACAGCTAAGCCTGCCCAGTAAAAGTGGTTAGGTAAACTGACCTCTCTCGACATGATGACTCCAGTGTGTTTACTGGGCCATAAAACCTCAACACAAACAATGTATACTTAATTTAGAAGTGGTTATAATCATGTAGCTACTGATGATAAGATGACGATGATGGTGATGATGATGTTGTGAATTAAGGAATTACTACATCTGATTACAATCATAATGTTGGTGCAGATGATGATGAGGATGATGATATGTGCCTTCTTTGCCATTTGTTTTTACTTTATATGCCTAAATTATTTACCATCTTTTACAGTGTGTCTTTCAGCTACCATTAATGGGCTTTTTTTTTAACTCAACAGTCCTGATGAGGCTCTGCCAACCTAATGGTAAGATTACTTAAGTTTTGTGATTTGACAGTTTAGGTATAAATATATATATTTTATCAAAAGTGTTACATGTACTTGCTGATAATGCTCAATATATGATTTTAATATTACAATAATAATAGTATTTCAAGTGATGATGATGATGATGATGATGACTGTCACCTTAGATTTTATGGTGATGATGATAATGATGATATTGCAAGTATTGTGGCTAGTAGACATGTTTGTAATGTTAATGATTTAACAACAGTGATAATGCAAACACTTTGTACTTATACTCTATTAATTGGTCATTATGGTTGTGTTATTAATGATGGTGATGTTGATAATAATAAGGTTTCAGAAAGTGATGGCCGGCCTCAGTGGCTCAGTTGGATGCGCGTCCAACTGGAGGCCATGGAGGTCGGTAACATTCCTTCATGGAGATTGATCATGAAATATTTTCTACCGTCATTCTCTCCCTTCCACTGATTCAAGAAGGGCAGTTGTCAGCTTCTGGCAAAAGAATGTGCACAATACTGATTAACCGCATAGAGGACTAAGCCTGCCCAGTAAACGTGGTTAGGTAAACTGACCACGCTCAACATGAGCCCATTGAGTTGAGTGGGCCATAAAACCTCAACATAAACAAAATCAGAAAGTGATGATAATTATGATTATCAGACTTGTACCATTGATGCACGTGGTGGTCATGATGATCATGATGATGGCTATACAATGGTGTTTTGATTTTATTATTCCCCTGGCATATGAAGTATGCCAAAGGGGTATATAGTTTTGGTTGGTTCCATCCATTCATTTGTCTGTCCCTCCTTCTGTCCTTCCGTACGTACATCCATCCATGATTCCATCAGTTAACACCTGCTGTAACCAAGTTTTACTCTGAAGTTTTTTGATTACGTATATCTCTAAAGCCATTTATCAGAAACTTTTTATATTTGGTATGGCAGTATCTGGGAGAGTTTTCTTCCATTCTGTATCTGTGGACACCAAGTTCATGCCCTGGGGTGGGGCTAAAGGTCAAAATCTATGATGCCTCAATAAAGTAGTACATTGCAGTTTCTTTATACAAACAACTTCTTAATAAAGAAGGATGAGCATCAAAAATGTTTGTCACACAACATTCAGTGTAATAAGGTCAAGGTCATTGTGACCTAATTTTTATGCAATGGTAATTTTGCCATATCTTGTAGACTATATGATGAATTTATGTGATACTTGGGATATTGGTTCTGTGTGACACCCCAATGGACATCATAATAAATGGATACTTGGGATATTGGTTCTGTTTGACACCACAATAAACATCAGAATATATGTAGGTCACTTTGACCTGCATTTCATGGTCCAGTGGTTTTGCCTTATATCTTGAATGTTATTTGCTGTATGAACATCATTATTTGATATTATGAATCAGTATGATCCGACAGTTGGCCTTAAAGTACTATATTTCATGGTCCAGTGATTTTATGTTACATCTTGAAGACAACTTGATGTATGACTATCATAGTTTTGGACTCAGTATGACACACCATTTTACTTCAAAATAAATGTAGGTCTTTTTGACCCATACTTCATAGCCCAGTGATTTTGTCTTATATCTCCCACTATTTGATGCCTAAGTGTCATATTTATAGATAATGACACAGTATGACCCAAACTTTGACATCAAAATAAATATAATTCAGCATATATTTTATTGTCTAATGATTTTGCTTAATACTGTCCAGATGGTTTATGGATTAACATAGTTGGTATAATGGATCAGTGTGACACATCAGATTGACCTCTCAAGTATATGTAGGTCAGTGACCTATATTATATGGTCCAGCAGTTTTGCTTCATGTTTTTAAGATATTTACACAAGAAAAATTGTACTTGGGATAGTAGATCAGTATCACTCAGAGATTGACCTTGTAAACTATATGTGGGCCAGTGACCTATATTTCATGGTCCATTGATTTTGCCTTATATCATTGTTATTGACTTTTATGATATTTTACAATTAAGCAGAGCTGTAGATGAGGGCATAAAGGGTATTTCAGCATTGATTGTTTTAAAATCAGCATTGAAATTGAGGCTGAAGGGGTAAAGATACTCAATGAAATTGGGATTTCAGCATTGAAATCAAATTTAGGATGTAAACATTTTAATTGAGCTTTACATCTTTACAAAGCATTTGTTTCACACATTAGTTCTTTTATGAGCCTCAAAGTGCCAGTGACAAATGCAACATCCTGACTGTTCTTTTCATAAAAAATAAGGCCTGGTATTTCATGTGAATTGTCAGCTAGCAGACAATTCACATGAAATGCCAAGCCTTATTTTCACTGAAATAAAAAGAATTTTTTGTGCTACATTGTTACTTTGAGCTTTATAAGCTAATCATTGCGAATGGGCATTTCAGCATTAAGCATTAAAGCAGGGGGTAAAATACTCATTGTAGGTGACACTCCTGGGCACTTGCTCTAGTGATATTTGTTGGGTAGGAATTTATATTTTTTGCAATTCTGCTCTTAATTGCAGCAGTCAGTTCCTTAGAGGATGGTCATGATGATGGTGACTGTGATGAAGTCCTTAGTATCGACCATGTTGGCAGCACTGTTGATGTCTGAAAATGTTCTTATTAATGGTAACATTAATTTGAATTTTTATCTTTAACTTAACCCTTAAATCACAACTGCAGCAGATGACATTTTGAAATTTTTTTTTTTTAATTTTTCAAAGAAAACAAGTCTTGATATTTCATGTGAATTGTCTGCTTGTCAGACAATTCACATGAAATATCAAGACTTGTTTTCTTTGAAAAATTAAAAAAATAAAAATAATTGTCGTCTGCTACAAATTTTGCTTGGTGCTTTAAGGGTTAATAGAACTTATTGATTGTACTATACTGATTGGCAATTATAATGATGAAGATAGCTTTGTTGAACTTGTGATAATCTGTGATGATAGAAGCACTGTACTATTTTGATTGGCAATTATAATGATGAAGATAGCTTTGTTGAACTTCATGATAATCTGTGATGATAGTAGCACTGTTGAACTCTATGATAACTCATTTCTGGTTATAAAGCAGGCAGTATATCAGAATATCACTCTGAATTATGCAATCCAAGTGGATCACTTGGTAGAGTCTTAAAGATTAAGGGGGTGTGTGTTTGATCCCGAACTGGGTCATACCAAAGATTTTCTAAAATGGGTTTATAGCTTGGCACTCAGCATTTAGGAGAAGAGCTAGGATCATCACTCTCTGTGTAATACAAGTGGTGATAATATTATTTCAATATGTCTGCATTATGATAAGCCGTGAGGCTACACTGTAAAAGGCTACCGGTATATCACATAGTAGATGAAATGGTGAAATGTGGTAAGGAGTGGTTTGGATATATCTTAAAGCTGCTGGAGTGGAGGCAAATGATCCAATGCACCATTCTGCAACATATGATCTGGGTCTACAGGCATGTATGACTAAATACTTAGGATAAACACTGTGATACATTTCAGTCAACTTAGTAATAGTTTACGGATACAGCTATTTTCCTCAGTATGTTGAGCAACATTAACCTTGACTAACAGAACATTATAACTATGCATTGGGACAGGATCCCCTGGGCAAACAGTATAAGCCCAAATCAGTTGGGTCAGACTTTTTCATATCTGCATCAGGTCTTGCACACGTAGTAATTAGAGATTAACACATGGTGTTTTGGTTATCACTATCTTTATCAAACTGAGACCCCATTATCTATCCAAAGGCTTTAGCTGATGGCAAATTATTGATACAGAAAGCGATAACCAAATCATCATAATCTGTTTACCATTTACCATGTATTCAGTATCACTTCGTACTGCTTTTGAAGTCCAAACTCACCATAAAATATGTTAAAACAGATGATGATTCAAGAGCAAATGAAACTATTGTGATGTCCATTACATCATGTTGTTAACAGCATCACTATAATGTCATGAGTGGGCTAATAACCCCAGTCTATTCAAAATTACACAGCTTCAGGTTGTCAGACTGGGCAGTCAGATAACAGCTTTGCATTCAAAATACAGTCCACTCTCGTTATCTCGAACTTCACGGGACCTGATAAAAATGTTCGAGTTATCAGTAGTTCGAGACAACCAAATTGTGACGTCATAGGTATGACGACTGTTCGCCTCTCTGTTCGCCAAAACGTGCTTGGAAGGCACATGTATATGGCAATTTAAATAATTTACTCGTACTTCAGTTTGCATTGTTACTGTTTGTTTTAGGAGATGCAATGGTTCTCTTGGAAAAATATCATCAAATAAATGTTAATTATAATAAATTTCAAATGTCTCTTGTTGTCTTTTAATACTCCTGCAAATTTGGATTTCCATATGAGATATAAATAAATTACTGGTTTCCGGGTTATATTAGCTATACATTATGAACTGGTTTGGATTAGCTCCCTTCGCATAGACGACTCGATAAAGAGTTGACTGGTTTCCGCTTTTGCATAAAACGCTTACAATGTTAAGCGGCAGCTGTAAGCTAGTTTGGATTATCTCCCCTGGCATAAACGAACCATCTCAGCGCGGCAAACTGTAGATCCTGCAGAGAAAGCTTGTTATGAACTGTCTCATCTGGACCTACACTATTTGTGCGGGTATCTGTACCAGTCTACAGGGTCGGAAGGGTTAACATCGGTACCCACGTGTTATTCGTCTATTTGAGGCCGTGCACGATAACTATTAGAAGACTGTGCGACTGTCAAAGACTCGGATCAGCCTGCACACCCACGAATTTTCCATTATACGCATGAGCCTTATCTGGGCTTACCAAAGAGCACCCCCTGACCAAAGAGTAACAAGCGAAGATTCAGACTTAGCTAGCCTGATCAATACAGGCTGATCTGAGTCGGAACCAGTCGCGCACTGACTTTTCTTGAAGACTCATATCATTCAGACGGACAGTACTCAATAGTGAAGAGCATATCTAAACAATAAATTAAAGAAACTTTGTTGATTAATCTTCCATAACACTATTCTGGGCCGCTTTTTATCTTACAAATGAATGACACGAGATGGTGTTGAGCGCCGCATGTCAAACCCGACTTGACACGCACGTGATTTCATAATTATGGATTTTAGACATTGTTTGTGTTGTTTGTAATTACCTGGACAAAGGGCAAAATTAAAATATTGATTTATTTATCAATGGCCTATTATGATTTTCATTAACTGAGAGACAGCGGCGCCGCATCTTACATTTTTTTTTTCCCTTCGTCATGGTCCGAGTTCGAGATACGCGGTAGTAAAACCTGTGAAAAATATATTCAGGGACTGAAAATGATGGACGAAATAGCCGAAGTGTCGACATAAAAGTAGTTTGACATACGCGAAGCTGAAATACAATAAATACATAGGGAAAATAATCGGGACTTAGAAATCAGTTCGACATAAGTGATAGGATCGAGATAAGAGGGGTCGAGATAACGAGAGTCAACTGTATATTTGTTTCTGGTAATAAGTATGATGAAAGGTGACATTGGAAGCAAGGTATGGAGAACACATTATCACATATATAGAGGGTAGGTAGGTTATCAAGCCAAATATAGTAATGAAATGTGATAAGGTAATATATTGCCTGTCACAGGTCTACTTGTTAGCTAATAATATTTTGACAACACTGTTTTTGACAACACAAATAATTGTTTCGACAAAGGATCATGCCACAATGTGAACATCACAGTTTCTGTTTAGTCAAATCTGGGTCTATTCTGTATCACAGGAATGCAAATATGAAGTCATAAAAGTTGTCTCCTTGTAAAACATTACGAAACAAGCCTATTCAAATATACTGATAATTTTACCACCAAAAAAATGTAAATTTTCAAATAAAAAAGTCTGGTATTTTTTCATATTTCTGCTCAAAACATAAATTGTGGTTACTGATTAGAACTGCCTCAGCGAGGCAGTTCTAATGAGTACCCACAATCTATGTTTTAGCAGAAATAAGAAAACAATAATGTATAACCCTGTAAACCCCAGTTTTACTATATAAAAGTGGGGTTTAAGGGGGTCAACATTATATGGACATGTTTTCGTGATGAATAGAAATTTTTCAATTGTATCTAGTCCTCTTTACCTTTACAGCACTATGGGAAAATTCAGCAGATGACAAATTGATAAGAATTTCTAATTGTTTTTGCAGAAAATAAGATTTGATAATTTATGCAAATTATCTCCTAATTAGAAAAAATCAAACCCTATTTTTTGCAAAAATAAAAAAAAAATATTTCAAAATGTCTGCTGAATTTTTCCCAGCATGCTAAACATTAAAAAAAAAAGTATACAACAGTTATGTGTTTGCATTATTTGTACCATGTTTCTCCTCTAAGATCTTCAAGGACATCAACTTCAAGAAGATAATGGTAGTAAGCTGTCCTCCCTGTGAAAGTGTGCCAAGGATCTGACTGTTTCACCGTGATTGATTCATGGTCTTCCTGCCTTCACTTGTCTTGACACCAGCTTTTCAGAAATCGAGTGAATGACTTCACAATATTCCAAAACTGAGGACTTGTAAGTTAGATTGATTGTTAACCCTTCTCATGCTGAATAAATTAAGATGCCACACCCATTTCTAATTTTTATCCAATCAGATTACTTGATCCAGATTGTTGATATAAATTCACATAATGACAAACAGTGCAGATCCAGATCAGTTGGCTTCTTCAGAAGCCAACTGATCTGGATCTACACTGTTTACTAAAACAGGGCATGTCGTGTTTAGCAAGAGAAGGGTTAATAGATTTAACTGTTAGAGGAAGAAATGTGTGATATTTTTCTTACACTATTTTACATGGGCAAAGATTTCTTGTTGGCCTGCCTTTTGGTGGCTCAGTCAGAAGTGCATCCCACTGGTGACCAGGAGGTGGCGGGCTCGAACCCCACCAGGTCCAGCAACCTTCTTTTGTGGAGATTGATCATGAAATATTTTTTGTAGTGACAGTCATTCTCTTCTGCTGATTCAAGAATTTCAGTTGTCTGTTTCTAGCTAAAGAATGTGTGCAAGTACTGGTTGCTAGACTAAGTCTGCTGAGGAAATGTGTGTTTAGGTAAATTGACTGGCTTGACATGACCTTATTAATGGGCTGACTGGGCCATAAAACCTCAATTCAAAAAAAAAAAAAAAAAAAAAATCCAGTTTTACTATATAAAAGTGGGGTTTAAGGGGGTCAACATTATATGGACATGTTTTCGTGATGAATAGAAATTTTTCAATTGTATCTAGTCCTCTTTACCTTTACAGCACTATGGGAAAATTCAGCAGATGACAAATTGATAAGAATTTCTAATTGTTTTTGCAGAAAATAAGATTTGATAATTTATGCAAATTATCTCCTAATTAGAAAAAATCAAACCCTATTTTTTGCAAAAATAAAAAAAAAATATTTCAAAATGTCTGCTGAATTTTTCCCAGCATGCTAAACATTAAAAAAAAAAGTATACAACAGTTATGTGTTTGCATTATTTGTACCATGTTTCTCCTCTAAGATCTTCAAGGACATCAACTTCAAGAAGATAATGGTAGTAAGCTGTCCTCCCTGTGAAAGTGTGCCAAGGATCTGACTGTTTCACCGTGATTGATTCATGGTCTTCCTGCCTTCACTTGTCTTGACACCAGCTTTTCAGAAATCGAGTGAATGACTTCACAATATTCCAAAACTGAGGACTTGTAAGTTAGATTGATTGTTAACCCTTCTCATGCTGAATAAATTAAGATGCCACACCCATTTCTAATTTTTATCCAATCAGATTACTTGATCCAGATTGTTGATATAAATTCACATAATGACAAACAGTGCAGATCCAGATCAGTTGGCTTCTTCAGAAGCCAACTGATCTGGATCTACACTGTTTACTAAAACAGGGCATGTCGTGTTTAGCAAGAGAAGGGTTAATAGATTTAACTGTTAGAGGAAGAAATGTGTGATATTTTTCTTACACTATTTTACATGGGCAAAGATTTCTTGTTGGCCTGCCTTTTGGTGGCTCAGTCAGAAGTGCATCCCACTGGTGACCAGGAGGTGGCGGGCTCGAACCCCACCAGGTCCAGCAACCTTCTTTTGTGGAGATTGATCATGAAATATTTTTTGTAGTGACAGTCATTCTCTTCTGCTGATTCAAGAATTTCAGTTGTCTGTTTCTAGCTAAAGAATGTGTGCAAGTACTGGTTGCTAGACTAAGTCTGCTGAGGAAATGTGTGTTTAGGTAAATTGACTGGCTTGACATGACCTTATTAATGGGCTGACTGGGCCATAAAACCTCAATTCAAAAAAAAAAAAAAAAAAAAAAAAAGATAAAAAGATTTATTGTTACATTAGTGTAGAAACTGCATTACGAAAACACTCCTATTCAAATATATTGAAAATTTTACAACCAAAAAACGAAAATTTTCAGATAAAAAATTCTAATATTTTTCATATTTCTGCTCAAAACATAGATTGTGGGTACCCATTCGAACTGCCTCAGTGAGGCAGTTCTAATGAGTACCCACTATGTTTTGAGCAGAAATATGAAAAATAATGTATACCCCTGTAAATCCTAGTTTTACTATATAAAATTGGGGGTTTAAGGGGGTCAAAATTATATAGGCGTGTTTTTGCCATGGTAACAGCTATGCGCTACTTTGTGTATATATGGGACAAAAGTCTGTATCATAGAAAATTTGTTAATGAAGCATGTATAGCTCCAGATAAAAAGGGTCATCCACATAATAGTTTTTCTTATTTCTGCACAAAACACACCTAGTGTGCACTCTTAGAAATGCCTTGATGAGACACTTTTAATGAGTACCCACTCAATGGAAGTTTTCATGGAGAAGCAAGAAAAATATCAATACATTGTACTTTTTGTTTGAAAAAGCGCCTTAATAGGAGCTACGAGTGTTGTCATACTTTCTTTCTCAAATGTCACATTTCATTGATATATAATTTATGATACACATTTGCATGACCAAGCTCTTTAGTCCAGTAAACTATACCACTGAAATATGACAAAGAAAATGTGGTATAATCTTCCCTTCACAGACACATGATTTTTATCGCACCTGCTTGTAGCAGGGTGCGATATAGGCGTCCGATTTTCCGTCCGTCCGTCCGTCCGTCAGTCCGTCCGTCCGTCCGTCAGTCCGTCCGTCCGTCTGTCAACATTTATGTCGACGTTCGACATTTATGTCAAAGTTAGTATTCTAATCAACTACAAGACTAAACAACCATCAAACCTTGCTTGAAACATCTCCCTGACCTCCTGACTTTGCAACATAGGCGTCCGCTTTTCCGTTTGTCTGTCCATTCGTCCGTCCGTCTGTCAACATTTATGTCGACGTTCGACATTTATGTCAAAGTTAGTATTTTAATCAACTACAAGACTAAACAACCATCAAACCTTGCATGAAACATCTCCCTGACCTCCTGACTTTGCGACATAGGTGCCCACTTTTCCATTCGTCTGTCTGTTCATCTGTCTGTCTGTCCATCCGTCTCTTAACAGTTCTGTTATGTCGAAGTTCGACATTTATGTCAAAGTTAGTATTCTAATCAACTACAAGACTAAACAACCATCAAACCTTGTATGAAATATCTCCCTTACCTCCTGATTTTGTGACATAGGTGCCCGCTTTTCCATTCGTCTGTCTGTTCGTCCGTCCGTCTGTCTCTTAACAGTTCTGTTATGTCGAAGTTCGACATTTACGTCAAAGTTAGTATTCTAATCAACTACAATTCTACAACAACCATCATACCTTGCATGACACATCTCCCTGACCTCCTGACTTGGCAGATATGTTGACCCAGTGACCTTGACCTATATTTTGCGCTCCATTGACTTTGACACAATTTACGTTGACGTTCCAGATCTTCTCAACTATAAGGCGTACAACTACCAAACCTTGCAGAGTGCTTCTCCTAGAGGTACAGACTTGGCAGGTACCTTGACCCGGTGACCTTGACCTATATTTTGCGCTCCAGTGACTTTGACATATTTTGCGTCGACATTCAATATCTCCTCAACTATAAGGCCTACAACCATCAAACCTTGCAAAGTGCTTCTCCTCAATGTACTTACTTAGCAGATACCTTGACCTGGTGACCTTGACCTATATTTTGGCAGCAGTGACTTTAACATAATTTACGTCAACGTTCCAGATCTCCTCAAGTGTAAGACCTCTAGCTACCAAACCTTGCATAGTGCTTCTCCAATATGTACTGACTTGGCAGGTATCTTGACCCGGTGACCTTGACCTATATTTTGCGCTCCGGTGCCTTTTACACATTTTACGTCAACGTTCAATATCTCCTCAACTATAAGGCCTACAACCATCAAACCTTGCATAGTGCTTCTCCTCAATGTACAGACTCTGCAGCTACCTTGACTGGGTGACCTTGACCTATATTTCATGCTACATTGACTTTTACACCGTGTACGTCATCCTTCCATATGTCCTCAACTGTAAGGCCTTCAACCACCAAACCTTATATAGCACTTCTTCTCGATGTACTGACTCGACAGGTACCTTGACCTGGTGACCTTGACCTATATTGTGCACTCCAGTGACTTTGACACATTTTATATTGATGTTCGGGATCTCCTCAAATATAAGACCTACAACCACTAAACCTTGCATAGTGCTTCACCTCACTGCACTGGCTTGGCAGGTACCTTGACCCAGTGACCTTGACCTATATTTGACAAATTTTACGTTGATGTTTGATAACTCCTCAACTATAAGGCCTACAACCACCATACCTTGCATTGTGCTTCTCCTTGATGTACTGAATTAGCAGGTACCTTGACCCGTGACCTTGACCTAAATTTCATGCTCCAGTGATTTTTACACATTTTACGTCAATGTTCCATTATCATTTGGCTGTATGATACGAAAAGTCAGTGCTGAAGATATAGCCATTAGAGGGAATGGGACTGGCCTGGAATATATGTGCCCCACTTGGCACTTTGTCTACATTTTTTTCACCCAGTTTTCCAAGTAAGCACTGCTAAGAATGAAATAAATTTATTTAATAACCACATTCTGATTGTGGCTCCTGTGACTTTTGCGCCAGCAGGTGCGATGACTCCTTCCGCGGAATTCTTGTCTTTATAATTAATCTCTCTCTGGGCAGATTCAACAAATGGCATATTGATAATATTTTTCTCCGTAATCCATTAGGTTTCTCATTCCTGTGGTTCAAGCCTTGCTTGGGTCACATGTGGGAAAGTCAAGTTCTGCTTACGGATGGTCAGGTGGTTTTTCTGCAGGTTCTCTGGTTTTTGCCCACCTATGAGGAACGGTCAGCTTGATATGATAAGTGAGATATTCTTGAAAGGGCTGTAAAACCCAAATGAAAAAAAAAAAAAAAAATAAATAAATATTTTTCTCTATTTTCCAAGAAAATAGGTTTTGACATTTCAGGCAAATTGTCTCTTTAAGAAGAAAACAATTTGCATGTAATGTCAAAGCCCAATTTCTTGAAAAGAAAAAAGAAAAATATTTCAAATTGTCATTGTCTGATTTTTTTACCCAGCTTACTAAGCCTAGAAACATGACAAGTTTTTCTCTTAGAAAAGAAAAGTGGCAAAAAAATTCATGCTCAACTGATAATTCAACCAGATGTTTTATGGCTACTGCCCTCAGCTCTCTTATGCTAATGAGTCTGTTCACAACAGGTGGTATTACCAGATTTACCCGGTAGACTACTTTTCCCTCATAATATTGGTTCCCTGCACTGTAATATATAGTCTTAAAATCTTTATTTTTCAACATAGAAAACCGTTTAAAATGTGTAATTTGATTAATTTTTTATGCAGATTTAGATTTTAGAATCGGTTTCTAGCTACTTCATTGTGATTTATCTTTAAGAATTTTGTGTGTGGGTTTCTAGTTAACTGTCTTATCAGTATTACTTAACTAATTGCATAACAGACAATCATTTTATTGCCATCTGGGCAGAGTTTTATGGTCTCAGTCATCAGAAACATATTGAAATGCAATACCCCACTAACCCGACTTTGATATAGTAATAGTAGGGGAGGTGGGGGTGAAATTCTGTAAGAGAAAAATATGGCATGACATATACTTTTGAACTGGTCTGGGTGGCTCAGTTGTAGAATATCTGCATTTAGATCTAGAGATTATGGATTTGATTTTCAGACAGGACAAAATTAAGATGTAAAATTTCTACTTTCTGCTTGCAGATGGTCAGGTGGTTTTTCCCCGGGTTCTCAGGTTTTTGCCCACCTTTGATGAACGAATGGCTCGATATAAGTGAAATATTCTTGAAAGGTAAAACTCAAATATAAAAAAAAGAATTCTACTAACTAGCTTGGCTAAATGCTTAGCATTAGGAAGAAGGGATGTATCTGGTTGCACCAGTTTCAACATCATGAAAAGATACCTATATAATTTTGACTCTCTTAAACCCCACTTTTATATAGTAAAACTGGGGTTTATAGAGGTAAACATTATTTATCTTATTTGTGCGCAAAAACATAAATTGTGGGTACTTGTTAGAACTGCCTTGCCAAGGCAGTTCTAATGAGTACCCACAGTCTATGTTTTCAGTAGAAATATGAAAAATATCAGAATTTTTTATCTGAAAATTTTCATTTTTTGGAGGTGAAATTTTCTATATATTTGAATAGGCATGTTTTCGTAATGATGCACCAGTATGAATGGTTGGATGATCAAGTCAGAGTGTCTAGGACATTATTACAGTAAGACCTGAGCACTATAAAATGGCAACAATTTCCACCATCATATCTAGACCCTGTCACAACTTGACAGATTTTTTTTATTAATGCCTATTAAGCTGGTTAAACAGACATTATTATAAAATATTTTGCATGAAATGTCAAAGCCTAGCTATTTTTGGGGGAAAATATATGAAAAATTTGTCATCCAAATTTTGCCCATAGAGTGGTAAAGGTTAAACCCCAGTATCAGTAAATCAGTTACCATGTTAACCCTAAATTATGAGACAGGCGGGCCTGAGCAAACAGTGTACCAGATCAGATTCCACAGAATGTCAGATCTGATCTGGATCTGTGCTGTTTGCCACTCATCCAACAGTTTTTAGACACACCAACAGGTAAGTCAAATGGACTTGCTCAAATTTTGGGACAAGTTTGGTCAGGAGTTAAGATGTCTGCACACCACCAGCCATGTACAGCATTAAAATTTATATAGAGCATAGCTCCAGATAAAGTGCTATTTTCAACTTATACTGTTGATAGTTTCTGGTTTCTCCACAAAAATATACATGTATGTTGTTGGTAGTCATGAGAAGCAAGTATCCACATTATGTTTTCATGGAGAAATAAGAAAACAAGGCCCAGTTGTTCAAAGCGTCATTAGCTTAACAAGCTCGTTAAGGATCATTTTGTTAACTGTTTTAGCGGATTCAATATACAATATTTTGATATTTTTTGCTGAAAAAATGTGAGTAGCTTTTGCACTGCAAAAGCTACTCACATTTTTTCAGCAAAAATTTTCAGCATATTTGCGTATCACTCGATGTAAATTTTAACAAATCGTTAACTAACGACATCATTAGCTTTGAACAACTGGGCCCAAGTATATATCTGGATACTCATCTTATCTCAAGCTTCGTAGAGAATAGCATCATTACGAAAACACGATAATTCAAATGTATAGAAAATTTCACCTCCAAAAACTGAAAATTTTCAGATAAAAAAAACTCTATTTTTCATATTTCTATACTGGTACCCCTGCAAACCCCAGTTTTACTATATAAAAGTGGGGTTTAAGGGGGTCAAAATTATATAGGTATGTTTTCGTGATGACTTGTCAGCAAGAGGCAGAATTCACCTCATGACTGTATGGGGCTTCTCTGTACAGAGTCTTTCATTATCACGCCTTCCCAATATAACTTAAATATTGCTGACAGAGACATGACACCAAGTTGTCACCAGTGCTACAGAGCAACATTTTAAATCTCTCCATGCTGGCCTTGGTGGCTCAGTTGGATGCACGTCTGACTGATGATCAGGAGGTTGCCAGTTCAACCCCTGCTGGGCCAGCAATGTCCACTCTTTCGTGGAGATTGATCATGAAGTATATTCTGTGGTCATTCACTCTTCTGCTGACTGAAGAAGGGCATTTGCCAGTTTCTGGTGAAAGAATGTGCACAATACTGGTTAACCGTTTAGAGGACTAAGCCTGTGCGGTAGAAGAGTGGTTAGGTAAACTGACCATGCTTGACATGACCCCGTTGGGTTGACTGGGCCATAAAACCTCAACACAAATAAACATTTATCTCTCCATTGTCTTGCTGTGTAACTGTGATGTAATCAGTTAATGATGGAAACTAATAATCCATTACCTTTTCATTTTCATTGCTTTTCATTAGCTGGCCGCAGAGAACCATGTCCTTGGTCCAGTCATGTTAATGTTGTTTGTGTTTGTCTTGATCACGTGTTCTTTGTGTTCTCCAATGCCATCATCAGTGACAGCTATTCTGAGGTGAAGGGTGATGTAGCAAACCAGATTAGTTTGAGATAGGTGACCTTTTTAAGAGGGTAAGAGTAAATGAGAAAAGCAAGAAAGGGCTTCAACACAAATACTAGCAATTACGCTCAGCCTTGTTCTGTACTGAATCATCAGGGCTTTCTCTTTCGTGGAGATTGATTATGAAATATTTTCTACGGTCATTCTCTCCCTTCCGCTGATTCAAGAAGGGCAGTTGTCAGTTTCTGGCGAAAGAATGTGCACGATACTGGTTAACCGCTTAGAGGACTAAGCCTGCCCAGTAAAAGTGTGGTTAGGTAAACTGACCGTGCTCAACATGACCCCATTGGGTTGACTGGGCCGTAAAACCTCAACACAAACAAACTTTTCATCAGTACAACATACAGCAGTGAATTGCAATGGAATGCTTTAAATGTACATAGAGAAAGACAATTTAGCTCCAGATAAGGCATTTTTTCCAACCAAAATTATCGTATTCGTAAAATTTTCTCATAGCCATTTTTTCACCAATTTGCCTCAAAAACATAAGGGTTAATTTTTAGGGGTTGACAAAAATCCAGGACTACCATTACTAAATTAGTTTTGATTGATGGAGATCGCTAAATTACTTATCAATGAAAAAATCCTTTTCCCAGAATGCGTAAAAAATATTTCAAAGAAAGAAAAAAATCTTAGCTTTACACACCGCTTGGAGGACTAAGCCTGCCCAGTAGAAGTTTGGTTAGGTAAACTGACTGCGCTCGACATACACAAACCCCAACACAAACAATAATAGAGACACAACGAGAATTGGTGAGAGCATGTTGACAGGGTATTTACCTGTAATTTCATATGTTTGTGCACACGATTGGCTTCTGTTGACATTTGACGTTAAAAGCTGATGATTATGGGCAATTTAAATTTTTACAGGTAATATGTGGCCATCATATGGAGGGCAATTTGTGTTTTGGGCCAATGATGCGCATATAAAGGTGGCGCTCTTATAGAGAACAAAATTGTAGAGAATTTGATTGGGAATGTTTAAGGCTGGTGCTTAAGACATTATTGTTGGACAAACTTGGAAAACATTTGTGGATTTTAATTTTCATGGATAAAAACCGACTGCGAAATTCAGCGAATATTAGGCGATGCTGAAATTTTCCAGAATACGGTATTGATATTTTCCTTATGTCTCCACAAAAATATGTGTTGTTGTTTACTCATTAGAATTGCCTAATGAGTGCCTATAACGTGCATTTCCATGGAGAAATTAAGTACCAAGGGCTTGAAGCAAAGTCTTAAGAGTGCCTGACCTCTAGTTTCCAAGGGGGGTGTGGTTTGGTGTGGTGAAGGTGTCGTGTATCTTGCGTCATCTGGGCATCTAACTGATAATGACTTACAGATGGGCAAGGCCTGCTATCCTTGTAGCAGGTAAGGGTAGAGGGGGAATGTTTTTATTTCTTCTGTTTCTTCACTTTAATTCCTGTTTTTTTTTCTTCCCCGTCTCTCTTTTTTGTCTCCTCTACTATCTCTTCTATCTCTTTTCTCCCATTCTCTGGGAGACAACACAAAATGACCCACAAGGGTTGACATGTCATTAAACCCCAACACAATCACTCTAGTTTCCAAGGATGGCATTTGATAATGCTATCAAACTTGTCATATAAAGAATGGGATTTGATTTGAAAATAACAAAAGATGTTAAAATATCTGCCAGTGTCCAGTTGTATGGTGAAAAACTGTCACAGTAACCAATTCAGATTTAGAGTCTGATGCCAACATATAGAGAACAATAAACTGGGCCCAGTTGTTCAAAGCTAACGATGTCGTTAGTTAACGATTCGTTAAAATTTACATCAAGTGATACGCAAATATGCTGAAATTTTTTGCTGAAAAAATGTGAGTAGCTTTTGCACTGCAAAAGCTACTCACATTTTTTCAGCAAAAAATATCAAAATATTGTATATTGAATCCGCTAAAACAGTTAACGAAATGACCCTTAACGAGTCCGTTAAGCTAACGACGCTTTGAACAACTGGGCCCTGGTTGATATGAAAAATTTGCCATGAAGATTTTAATAATTTGGTAAAACACAAATTCCAAAGAAATGAGTTGTTACTTTTCACACTCCTGATTGAACAGAGTCCTTCATCATCTAGATAGGACTTAAATAATGTTGACAGATGTAAAACAACACATTGTCACCAGCAGCCTGTTTACTTTACTGCACATCAAGTCCTGTCTGAAAAGGGGTCTTCTCTAAACGCTCTCAAATGCTGTTTGTATGTAGGCTGTTAAGGTAAATGGATACCTGTGAAAGGTTTTGCTACCATCTTACAAAGAAAGACATCTATGCAGAGACAAAATTGCCTTCCTTGTATATGTGTTTGAAATCTTTCAAAAAAAAAAAAAATCAGGGCTACTCTTTAAGAGAGTAGCATCCATGGCTACCATCTTGAAAACCTTTTTTTTTGCTTCTTCTCCTGAACCGAAAGGCCAGTTGACTTGAAACTTGGTAGGAAGCAACAGGGTGACTATAGATAAAAAATAGCTGAAATCGTTGTGATCAGAAATTCAAGTGATAGCCACCATGGTCACCATCTTGAAAATATATATTTTGCTCCGAAAGGCCAATTGACTTGAAACTTGGTAGGAAGCATCGGGGTGATTTGTACATCGAAAATAGCTAAAATTGTTTTGATCGGAAATCCAAGATGGCCACCATGTTTAAAATCTATCTTTAGCTTCTCCTGAACTAAAAGGCGGATTGCCTTGAAACTTGATAGGAAACATTAGGCTGACTAGTAGATCAAAATAGCTAAAATCATTCTGATTGGAAATCCAAGATGGCCACCATGGCTGCCATCTTAAAAATTTATTCTTCTCCTGAACCGAAAGGCCATCTGACTACAAATTTGATAAGAAGCATCTGGGTGACTTGTAGATAAAAAAGAGTTAAATCGTTCTGATCAGAAATCCAAGATGGCGCCATGGGGGCTGTCTTGGAAATATATTTTGCACTTCTTCTCCTGAACCAAATGTCTGGTTTATCTGGTAATGGTGAGCGATACAGGGCCATCTTGGCCCTCTTGTTATTTTGAACCTGTTTGGAAGGTTAGCAATAAAATATGGGCTACCAAAAAAGCAAAAGACAAGCAGTTGCAAATGCTTGTTAAGTGCAAAGAAGGCCTAGTGTGCAATCTCCTTCTCTGGTGAAGGCATTGCAATACAGTGAAAAAGGGCAAAAGCATTACTGGAAAATACTACAAAGATATGGTATATTGAAGAAATAAAAAAATACGACCAGAAATGGCACCCAGTAATATGGGTTTCAAACATGTCCGGCTTCTACATGATATTAACCCAGCCTAAACATCTGCCATCATTATAATTGTTTTGCAAATAGAGAAGGTAACAGTTTTACCACTTCCTCCTACTACTCCCCATACATTGGCCCATGTGACTTCTTCCTTTAAGCACAATTTTCCGGAGGCACCACAAGAAGGAGAGATGAGGAACAAGTTAACCTCAGTGGCTCAGTCTGATGTGCCTCAAACTGGTGATCAGAAGGTCACAGGTTCGATTCCTGCCGCGTCCTATAACATTCTTTTTTTAGATTGATCATGAAATATTTTCTACAGTCATTCTCTCCCTTCGGCTGACTAAAGAAGGCAGTTATCAATTTCTGGCATAAGAATATGCCTGTTTTCTGGGGAAAAGTATACGTGACAAATATATCAATGTATGCTGTATTTTTTGCCCAGTATGCAGAGCATTAAAAATGAGTACTTCAGTAGTTAACAGCCTCTCGACAATTCAGCTGACAAGAAGGATTGTAAAAACTCTAAATATTAAGATATCTAACTCCTTACAATATTTATTTTAAACTTTGAACAAAACCATTTTACTACCTGTAAGAACTGCTCTGTGAGTGGCAAACTGTAGACCCTGATCAGATGATGAATCTGCAGCATTTGATCTGGGTCTATTCTGTTTGCTTAGACTTGTCCCAATGGCTAGGTGATCAAGATCACTGGTTCATTCCCCGCTGGGTTTGGCAGCATCCTTTCATGGAGACTGATCATGAAATATTTTCTGCTGTCATTCTCTTCCCTTCCAATGATTCAAGGTCATTTGTCAGTTTCTGGCAAACGAATGTGCACAAGTACCTAGAAGACAAAGCTTGCCCAGGAAGTGTGATTAGGTAAACTGACCAGCTTGACATGACCTTAATAGTGTTGACTGGTCTGTTAAAACCAAATAACACAATACTTAGGGTAAATATTGTACATAAAGCCTGCCAGAAAATAGGGTTTAATTGACATTGTGCCAGATACTATGGGTTTTCACTTCTATAGATTCTTCAGGCCTGAGAGGCTATGCTGATACACATAAGACTTCTGGGCCCAGTTGTTCAAAGCTAACGATGTCGTTAGTTAACGATTCGTTAAAATTTTAATCGAGTGATACGCAAATATGCTGAAATTTTTTGCTGAAAAATGTGAGTAGCTTTTGCAGTGCAAAAGCTACTCACATTTTTTCAGCAAAAAATATCAGAATATTGTGTATTGAATCCGCTAGAACAGTTAACGAAATGACCCTTAACGAGCTCGTTAAGCTAACGATGCTTTGAACAACCGGGCCCTGATCAGGAGGTCGCAGGTTCAATCCCCACCAGGTCCTGTAACATTCTTTTGTGAAGAATGATCATGAAATATTTTCTACAGCCATTCTGTCCTTTTTACAAATTCAGGAAGGGCAGTTGTCAGTTGCATAGGAAAGAATGTGTTTAAGTACTGGTTAACCGCTAAGAGGACTACATACCGCTATATAAGCCTGCCTAGGAAAAGTGTGGTTCGGTAAATATTCCACTCTGTTGGCAGATTCAGCAGATGACAAATTTGTGAGATAATTTTCTTATGTTTCCCAGAAAGCAGTATTTGACATTTCAGTTTTTACATGAAATGTCAACACTGTTTGTCTGGGAAAAATTCCATGTCCTCTGTTGAAAATTTTACAAAGGATGTAAAGTGTAAATTTAACTCCAGATTAGGCTCTTTTTTCAACCCAACCAAAAGTACTGATATTTTTCTTATTTCTCCATGAAACATATGTTGAGGGTACTCATAGTAGAAGTGCCTTGACAAAGCACTTCTAATGAGTGTCCATAACATGTTTCCATGGAGAAATAAGAAAAATAATATGTGGATACACCCTCTTATCTGGAGCTGTGTATAAAACTAAAGTGGCTTGGAATAGCTGATCCATATTGTAGAAGCATTACGAAAACATGCCTATTTAAATATATAGAACAATTTACATAAAAAAACCCTGAAAATTCTCAGATAAAAACTCTGATAATTTTCATATTTCTGCTCAAAACATAGATTGTGGGTACTTGTTAGAACTGCCTTGGTGAGGCAGTTCAAACAAGTACCCACAATCTCTGTTTTTGAACAGAAATAAAAAAAAATAATGTATACCCCTGTAAACCCCAGTTTTACTATATAAAAGTGGGGTTTAATGGGGTCAAAATGATATAGGTATGTTTTCGTGATGGTAATTTAGTTTGTAACTTTTCTTTGTACTGTACTGTATTATTTCAGGTCCAGTTCTACTCCTTGCTACATTGTTTAGGATGGCAGATGAAAGATATCAACCTCATCCCATAAATCCAATTCAGATTTGATTCAAGATAGAATTCATTGTTCATGGATGTTAATGCTTCATGTAGTGCTCTGGGTAAATTCCAGTGGAGAACATTTTAAAATATTTTTCTTATTTTTCCAAGGAAACACGATTTGGCATTTCATGTAAATTTTCTCCTACTGAGATAATTTGCATGAAATACCAATCCTGCTTTCTGGGAAATTATCATCAGTTTGTTGTGTGCTGAATTAGCCCAGAGAGTAGTTAACCCTTAAAGCGCCAGTCACAACTATTGTCATCTGCTTTGTCATCTGCTTGTGATTTTAAAAGTCATTTTTGCAAACAATGTGGATCCAGATCAGACTGCTGTCTGATCAGGGTCCACACTGTGTGCCTGTATGCAAAAATAGGTTTGAAAAGTCTGCAAGAATATTCAGTAGACAACATAAACAGACGACAATTTCAGATGCAGTTTTTCTTGGCACTTTAAGGGTTAAAGATAATTTGTGCAATGTGACTATGATGTAAAGCTCAGTGATACAGATAAGGACTACTGAATTAACCCTGTTTTGGGACAGACATGGCTGAATAAACAGTGTACACCCTGATCAGTGAATGGAGCATCTGATCAGGGTCTACACTGTTTACCACTTATCCAGCAGTTTAAGACACATCAGCAGGTGTTAAATAACTTGCTCAGTATCTTGTAAAAAATATCAGCAGACAATATTTTTTTCTTATTTTTCCAGGAAAATAGGGTTTGCGACCATTTGCATGAAATATCAATAGTATATTGCATGAAATTTGCATTTGCATTTGCATGAAATATCAAGCCCTATTTTCTTGGAAAAAAAAGAAAGAAAAACATCATCACTTTGCCATCTGCAGAACCTGCCCAGAGAGTGGTAAATGATAAGGACAAGTATGGTAAGGAGTAATAAGGAGTCCCAATATTTAGGATAAATATGGTACCCAGGGAGAAGTGAGTGACATGATGAGTAAAGGGATCTGAGGGGTATATGGACAGTGAAGGCCCAGATCAGCTTCTGTGTGACTGCAGTCTGTTCAGGATCTTTACTAGACACAGGATCATTGAATCTAAGGATATAATATATCAACAAACGATAGAGGTCATGGTCAGGCTGTCATCACGAAAACATGCCTGTATAATTTTGACCCCCTTAAACCCTACTTTTATACAGTAAAACTGGGGTTTAAAGGGGTATACATTGTTTTTTCTTATTTCTGCTCAAAAACGTAGATTGTAGGTACTTGTTAGAACTGCCTCGGAGAGGCGGTTCTAACGAGTACCCACAATCTATGTTTTGAGCAGAAATATGAAAAATAGCAGAGTTTTTTTATCTGAAAATTTTCAGATTTTGGAGGTGAAACTTTCTATATATTTGAATAGGAGCGTTTTCGTAATGGCAGATAATCAGGCTGATCAGGACCTTTGATCCTTGTTTGCCTGTACCCTTAATATCATGTCAAAGCTGACGCATTTTTAATATTTTGCAAGAAAACATACACTAAGTATTTGGACAAACAGGCAACAGCAAACAGTACAGATTCAGATTAGATGTTGCAGAATGTGGCATCTGATCAGGATCTACTGTAGTGAAATGGTCCTCAAATTTTAGAAGTATGGTGTTCAACTATTTACTGTCCTTTAGACAACTCTCGGAAAGATGATTTTTGTTTGGCGTTTTATTTTAATTGAAAATATTTTGTTCTGATTGTCCATATCTTATCAGAAACCATTTGTCTTTTCTGTTCCTGTGTTCTGTACTCAAATATTTACAGTAAAATTAAATTTACTGCCAAAAATTGGTCTGACTTGTGCAATTTCTATAGTAAAGTGATGTTTGGGATTTTTTGTCTAAGAAAATATTGTTTATTTTTCTTCACTGAATTTTAATTATTGGTGTTTCACAACAACATTGTGAAAATTTCAGACAAAATGAACAAGCGGAACTGTTTGAAAATCTGCCTCAAAGTTACCTACCCTACAGATTTCTGCATAATTTGCATTCATTTTTACTATGGGAAAAAGTGAAAATATTTGATTTTTTAAAAGCCAATGACTACAATAAAATTTTTTGTGCATAGGTAGTTACGACAAATGGTTTTGCATTAAATCATGACAAAAGTTTGCAAATTTACTTCTTCTGTGTAAAGCGCCAAGCAAAAAACGACTTTCTGAAAGATGTCGAAAGCACAGTAGTGTAAATATGATATGTTTTAGATTGAAGAACTATTTTGTGTAAATGTGATATGTTTTGGATTGAATGGATATGCCTCCAAGTGAAATAACTCTGTCATAAAAACATTTATCTCTCTTTTTATTGGAGGTTACCCTTAAAGGAAAGAATATGCCTCCAGACTAAGCAAATTTATTCCTTTAACCCATTTAAGCCTAGGGTCTCATAAAAAGGGCATTGGCAAACAGTATAGACCCAGATCAGATGCCGCATTCTGCGGCATCTGATCAGGGTCTACATTGTTTGCATAAAGTTCAGACATTTCTAAAAAACATGATATAATAATAAAAACTAACCAGACATCCCTTATATAGGAAATGGAACTGTCAAAAGAGTTTAGGCTGAAGAGTCCAATCGGCATAAATGGGTTAAGATGACCCCAATTATTTTGCAGGTTTTAGATGTTTGGCAGGCAACTTCCTGTCTGAAAACTGGTCTCCTTTAGAAAATAAAGACAGCATTTTTCAGGTGTATCCATTCATCTAAATGCTTACAGTGCAAGGCAAATTCAGTAGATGACAAATTGATATTTTTCTTATTTTTTCCCCAAAAATAGGATTTGACATTGCATGCAAATTGTCTACTGAATGAAATGTCAGATCTTTTTCTGGGAAAAAAAAAAGAAAAAAATTCTCAATGTCATCTGCTGAAAATTTTACCCGGCATACTAAGCTGTCAGAACATTTGCTCTTTTTTTCTCTTTCCCAGTATTTAGCTTGAGATAAGAGTGGGTATCCAGATATATCCAGATTTCTTTCTTATTATACCCCGCCACACGATAGTGGCGGGGTATTATGGTTTCATGTTGGATGTCTGTGTGACTGTCAGTCGTACGTCCATCCGTCTGTCCATCCGTATTTTGTTTCCGGATGATAACTTGCGTAAACATCAATGGATTTTCACCAAACTTGGTATGTGCATTGATATTGTGGAGATTTGGTTTTGGATTGCTAATGGGCAATTTTACTCAAATCTTGATTGAATTATCTGCCCGAGACACGCCCATATTTTTGTTTCTGGATGATAACTTGAGTAAACATCAATGGATTCTCACCAAACTTGGTATGTGCATTGATATTGTTAAGTGCTGGTTTGGGATTGCTAATGGGCAAATTTCGTTAAATTTTGATGGAGTTATCTGCCCGAGATACGCCCATATTTTTGTTTCCAGATGATAACTTCAGTAAATGCCACAGGGGATTTTGACTAAACTTGGTACATGCATTGAGATGAAGGAGCTCTGGTTTGGGATCACTAATGGGCAAATTTCGTCAATTTTTGACAGAGTTATCTGCCCGAGGAAAACAGGATAATGGTGGGGTATTATAGTTTTAACATTTTTATTTTTTCCAAGTAAACATACATTATGGGAACTCATTAAAAGCATCTCAGAGAAGCGCTTCTAATGAGTACTTAGAGTGTATTTTCGTAGAGAAATCAGAAAAATATACCAAAACTTTTTAGTTAACAAAAATGCTTTATCTTGAACTTTGTACAGTATTTATGCTTATAAGCATGGGAAAACACACACACACACACACACACACACACACACACACACACACACACACACACACAAGAGCTGAATAGTAAGGCAGAAATATTTTCACAGATTACCCAGAAACAGAGTGTTTGAAGCTAATTTCAGTTCTTTTATCTCTTGTACATACTTAAATCAAGCATTGATCATAAGTGGTTTCTGATAAAATTGACAATTTCAGCCATTGTACAGTCAGTCTCTACCTCAACCACAAAGGCTCAACACTCAAGGAGGTCAAGGAGTACATGATGTTCACAGCAGGGGAGGATATCCCTTCATATAAAGCATGGTGAAAAAGGTGGGATGCTGAGTTGAAATGTGGCAGGGAGACTCTGGAAGCTGTCTTGGAAGGCCAGTCCCTATTACTACACAGGAGACCATTGCCAAGGTTCTTGCAGCATCTTTGTAGAAGGAAGAATACAAAGCTTTATATTGTCGCAAGGTGTCAGCTCATTGGGTCCCAAAGCTCCTTGGATGTGATCAGAAATGGATTCAGCACAACTTGTCAGGGGAGAATGACAGCTTAGCTTCCTCTGGCAGTCTGTGACCACAGATGAAACCTTGGTCCATCACTTCCAACCAGAGATGAAGTCAGAGCTCTGGAAAGGTTCTCTGCCATACAAGAAAGCTAAGACATTGATGTCTGCAGGCAAGGTGACTGTTTGTATTTTATAGGATGCAAAAGGAGAACTGCTGTCGGACTATTTAAAAAGGGTCACACTATCACCAGGGCATCCACTGACAAGAAAGATGCTCTTCAGCTAGAACATTGCTCTGGCATACACATCTATGGTGTCCAAGCAATGGCTACATGGTGGATTCCAGCTTATTAACACCATTCTTGATGAAGCTATGAATAATGTGGACCACTTCCCGAGGGCCTAAGGTGGTGCCTTCCTCATTGAAGGTTTGCATCTACTTCTTGACCAGTGGTCTAAATGTGTTCATTAAGGTGGGGACTGTATATTGTTGTCACTTTGAAAATGATTGTTTTATTTTCAAAATGACAATAAGTGCCAAGAGGAGTAAATCGACTGTTTTATACACCATTACAGGGTATAGCAACCTATTTGGGGATACAATATTAAGTTGATTGAATTAGAAACCCCAAACAAAAATCCTGAAAATACTTTTATAACACAAAGTATCGGGAATTACAGGCCTATGCAAACAGTTCTGACCCAGATCAGATTCTGCCAGATGTGGCATCTGATCAGGGTCTGCACTGTCTGCCATTCATTCAGCAATATTTAGACACAAAAAGAGGTTATAAAGTGAAATTTTTGAAATTTTAGGACAAAGCATTTTATCAGATGTCCAGATATTAACGCATTTTAGTCGAGAAACCCCCAAAAGGGTAAGTGTCAGACAGTGCAGACCAAGATCAGATCCTCAGAATACGGACAGAATACTGCTTCTGATCAGGATCTACACTCTTTGCATTAAAATACAGGAATTTATATAGTACAAAGTAGTAATAAAAACTAACTAGACACCCTGCTCATCAAGAAAACATACCTATATAATATTGACCCCCTTAAGCCCCACTTTTATATAGTAAAACTGAGGTTTATAGGGGTACACATTATTTTTCTTATTTCTGTTCAAAAACATATGTTTTGAGCGGAAATATGAAAAATATCAGAATTTTTATCTGAAAACCTTCAGTTTTTGATGGTGAAATTTTCAATATATTTGAATAGGCGTGTTTTCGTAATGTATTGGAAATAGACCAGTCCAAAGAGTTTTGGTAGAAGAGTCCACTTGATGTTTATGGACATCCTTCAGGAGAAATTCTTTCTTCTGATTAGAAAACACACACACAAAAAAAAAGAAATCCAAATTTTACTCTGGTTGTTTTCTGATAATTGATTTTGATTGAGCGACTACTTAGGTGAATTTAGGGGTTTTGAAAACATTTTGCTTAATTTGCATTTTTTTTTTAATTTTTTATCATTCAGAATTTTGAACAGCATATACACCATGCATGTGTGTGATGGCATGGGAATAGGCAATGCCTTTTTTGTCCTGTCCTTTTGAACTGTAAAATGCACATAGAACAAAATAACATTTTCATGCAAATATATTGTTTCTAATATAGCAGTCTTTATGCAATTACATTTTCATGCAAATATATTGTTTCTAATATAGAAATTTTTATGCAGTTACATTTTCATGCAAATGTATTGTTTTAAATGTAGTAGTTTTTATGCAAGTACATTTTCAAGCAAATATATTGTTTTTAATATAGTAGTTTTTATGCATTTTCATTTTCAGGCAAATCTGTTGTTACTTATATAGCAGTTTTTATGCAATTACATTTTCATGCAAACATATCAATATTAGTGCAGTTACATTTCATGCAAATATATTATTTTTAATGTAGTAGTTTTTATGCAACTACATTTTTAAGCAAATATATTGTTTTTAACATAGTAGTTTTTATGCAATTGCATTTTCATGCAAATCTATTGTTACTTATATGGCAGTTTTTATGCAATTACATTTTCATGCAAACATATCAATCCCAATATAGTAGTTTTTATGCAATTACATTTTCATGCAAATATATTATTCCTAATATAGTAATTTTATGCAATTACATTTTCATGCAAATATATTGTTCTGAATATAGTAGTTTTTATGCAAGTGTTCCATTTATCTTAATAGTATAGTCATAATAATTTCCTTATAAAACAGGTTTGGTATGATGGTTTATCTACCATACTGATTCTGGTGTGAATCTAGTTAATTTTTTTAGAGTCTTCTATGAAGAAGATAGATTGCTTTTAACATAGTATTTTGAGAAAAGTTATTTTCATTCTTAAAACATTTGTACATGTTACAGAAATTCCCACTGTTACTCATTTTCTGAGATTGCAAGTATGGCGTCTGATTAACTTGTTATCCATTTAATAGAAAATTATATAATTAACTTAAAAGCTACGTCTGATTGAATTAAAGCTATCTCCATTTTTATAAGAGATATCTTTGATTTAATTATTATTTTGTTTTTAATTTTGTATCAATTTAATAAAGATACCTTTAATTGAAATGAAGATATCTTTATTTGTGCATAAATAGATGTCTTTATTGTAAATAAACTGATGTCTACAATAAAGATGTCTGTAATTGGGTTATCTTAATGATGTCATTATAAATTGAATTAGAAATACATGTATCTGATTCAATTAAAGATATCTATTTCCATTATAAATATCTCTAACTTTATTAGAGATAGCTCTTTTTAAACTTTAATATTGAAATCTTTAATTTGGTTAGAGATGTTACATTTAAGACATTTCTGTTAAATGGGTAAAAACCAAAATGGGATGCCACATGTTGCTTTTTCGTCTCCTGAAATAGATAATGATAATGTTTCATCCAGAATCTGCTTTTTCCTTAATAATCACTGGATTAACAGCATGACACTTGATAACATAATTCTATAATCACAATGATAATAATTATTCACTTTAGGCGGTTGCTGGATGAAAAGACAGTCAATTGTAATCTATAAACACTTCTATGTCGGTTTTCTTTAAATGGTTCCTTTCATACAATGAGGCTTGTAAAAGGGAGTGTCAGTATCTCATAAAACAAAAATACTCAAAATATCCCATATCCCAAAATTGGATTTTGCAGTATCCCTAAATAAAACGTGATATCCCATATCCCAAAATTTTGAGTACCCTATATCCTAAAATTCAAAATATCACAGTCTCCAAAAATTAATCCTTAAAGCGCTAAGCAAATTTGTAGCAGCTGCATTCTAATATTGATGTTGTTATTTTTCAGACAAAATAAGACAACATTTCATGTGAATCATCTGCATAAGACCTGACATGCTAGACAGAGAATTCACTTGAAATGTCAAGCCTTATTTTCTCTGAAAAATGGAAAAAAGCCAGCTGTTTTAGCAATAATTATTGCTTGAAGGGTGAACAAAGCAACAATCCTGTATCCTGAAAACTCCAAACAAGCCTCACAAATATCAACTCTGTGTATGCATACTTCTACAAAGACTTAGCTAGATTCACAGTAGGATGGCCTGCAATTCCATTAATCTAAAATTGCCTTTCGTTTATTTTCTTAATTTTGTTTTTTTATATTTATTTTTTTTTCATTTATTGATTTTTATTTTATTTTATTTTTTTTATTTCGTTAGGGACATCACTATGGCTTATGTACAGCTGCACTAAAATTGCATTCATAAACCATTACTATATAGTAAAGTTTAGTCCAGGAGAAATGAAAAAATGCACTAAAAATGAAATATTTTTTATTTGCAAGTTAAGCAAAATGTTTTCAGAACCCTAAAATCACCAAAGTAGTCGCTCAGTCAAAATTAATTAATCAGAAAACAAGTAACCAGAGAAAAAAATGATTTTTTTCTAATTGGAAGAAAGAATTTCTCCTGAAGGGTTCAAATACCATATTGTCCAGTAACCCATAAATGTCAAGTGGACTCTTCTATCACAACTCTGGACTGGTCAATTTCCCATACCAGGGTGTCCAGTTAGTTTTTATTACTACTTTGTATTATAGAAATTCCTGTATTTTAATGCAAAAAGTGTAGAATCTGATCAGAAGCCGCATTTTGTAGCATCTTGTCTGGTCTGCCCGGAATGACAATTACCCTTTTTAGGGATTTCTCAAGTAAAATGCATTAATTTCTGGACATCTTAAGGCTTACTATAATTTTCCTAAAATTTCAAAAAGTTCATGTTATTACCACTTCACATGTCTAAATACTGCTGGATGAATGGCAGACAGTGCAGACTCTGATCAGAAGCCACATTCGGCAGAATCTGATCTGGGTCAGAACTGTTTGCACAGGCCTGTATGTCCCACTACTTTGTGTTATCAAAGTATTTTTTAGGAATTTTGTTTGGAGTTTCTTATTCAATCAACTTAATATTGTATCCCCAAATAAGTTGCTATAATGGTGTAAAAAGAGTTGATTTACTTTTCTTGTCACTTGGTGTCAGTTTTAAAAATTAAAACAATCATTTTCCAAATGACAACACAGTCCCCGCCTTCATTAACACTTCTAGACCACCAGGCAAGAAGCAGATGCAAACCTTCAATGTAGAAGGCACCATCTTGGGCTCTCCGGAAGTGGGCCACATCATTCATAGCTTCATCAACAATGGCGTTAACAAGCCTGAATCCACCATGTAGCCATGCTTGGACACTATGGATGTGTGTGCCAGAGCAATGTTCTGGTTGAAGAGCATCTTTATTGTCAGTGGATGCCCTGGTGATAGTGTGACCCTTTTTAAATAGTCCAACAGTAGTACTCCTTTTGCATTTTATAAAGTACAGACAGTCACCTTGCCTGCAGACATCAATGTCTTAGCTTTCTTGTATGGCAGAGAACCTTTCCAGAGCTCTGACTTCATCTCTGTTTGGAAGTGATGGACCAAGGTTTCATCTGTGGTCACAGACTGCCAGAGGAAGCTAAGCTGTCATTCTCCTCTGACAAGTTGTGCTGAATCCATTTCTGATCACATCCAAGGAGCTTTGGAACCCAATGAGCTGACACCTTGCGACAATATAAAGTTTTGTACAGTCATTTCTACAATGATGCAGCAAGAACCTTGGCAATGGTCTCCCGAGTAGTAATGGTGACTGGCCTTCCAAGACAGATTCCATAGTCTCCCTGCCCAATTTCAACCCAGCATCCCACCTTTTTCACCATGCTTTATATGAAGGGATATCCTCCCCTGCTGTGAACATCATGTACTCCTTGACCTCCTTGAGTGTTGAAACTTTGTGGTTGAGATAGAGAATGACTGTATAATGGCTGAAGTTGTCTATTTTATCAGAAACTACTCATGATCAATGCTTTATTACAGCTTGTACAAGAGATAAATGAAATTAGCTTCAAACACTCTGTACCTGGGTAATCTGTAAAAGTATTTCTGCCTTACTATTCAGCTTTTGTGTGTGTGTGTGTAGGGGGGGGGGGGGGGTGGGTGTGTTTTCCCATGCTTATAAGCATAAGTACAAAGTTCAAGATAAAGCATTTTTGTTAACCAAAAAGTATTGGTATATTTTTCTGATTTCTCCACAAAAATACACTCTAGGTACTCATTAGAAGCCCTTCACTGAGATACTTCAAATGAATTTCCATGCATATGGCAGATGATTCACATGAAATGCCATGTATCATTTCTTTTGAAATATAATTAAAAGACACATAGACAATCATCTGCTTCAGTGTTTTACATATTAATCATGCAAGGGAAAACAGCTGAAGTTGGTGGTTTCAAACTTAAACATTCAAGTGATCAGATATGAAATCATGCATGGACAGCATCATGATCTTCAATGATCTTAGTCCACACTATGGTGATTTATCCCCTTGTTTCCTTAACATATACAGAAAAAATCCTCAGACAAACAGATGTCTCAAACGTGTTTTTCAGATAAGGCTTGACATTTCACATGAATTGCCTGCCAAGCATACAATTCACATGGGGGCGGTTGGGTGAGGCAAAGGTGTCGTGTATCTTGCGCCACCAGGTCGTCCAGATGATATTGGCTTACAGTTGGGCAAGGCCTGCTACCCTTGCAGCAGGTGAGGTAGAGGGGGAATGTTTTTATATCTTCTGTTACTTCACTTCCATTCATTTTCCTCTTTCTCCCCTGCCCCTCTCTTTCTTCTCCTCTACTATCTCTTCTGTCTCTCTTCTCCCATTCTCTGGGAGACGACACAAAATAACCCACAAGGGTTGACGTGTCGTTAATCCCAGCACAATCAAAAGACTTTCACATGAAATGTCAAGACATATTTTCTCTGAAAAATAATTTAAAAACAAAATAGAATGTCGTCTCTGAAAAATAATTTAAAAACAAAATAGAATGTCGTCTGCTTAGAGTTGGCTCTTTAGGGGTTAACGGTTTGCTTATGGTTTTGTAAATTGTCCCCTATGCCAGCTCAGTACTTCCTGACTCTTTACACCCTTAAAGCATCACAACTACAGCAGATGACCGCTTTTTTATGTTTGTTTGTATGTTTTGTTGTTTTTTTTTTTCGTGGAGAAAAAAAAACAGTGGCATTTCATGCGACTTGTCTACTAGACAGAGAATTTACATGCTGGCCTCGGTGGCTCAGTTGGATGCGCCGTCCGACTGGAGACCAGGAGGTCGCGGATTCAAGCCCTGCCGAGATTGGAATTCATTCATGGAAATTGATCTTGAAATATTTTCTACGGACATTCTCTCCCTTCTGCTGATTCAAGAAGAGCAGTTGTCAGTTTCTGGCGAAAGAATGTGCACATTACTGGTTAACCACTTAGAGAACTAAGCCTGCCCAGTAAACGTGTGGCTAGGTAAACTGACCGCGCTCGACATGACCCCATTGGGTTGACTGGGCCGTAAAACTTCAACACAAACAAACAGAGAATTTACATAAAATGTTGTTTTAATTTCTCTGAAAAATAACAAAAAAATGTTTAGCATATTATCTGCTGTTGTTGTGATTGTGCTTTAGGGGTTAAATATTTACAGTTTTGGCATTAAAACGATTGTAAGAAAACGAACTGTTAAATGCTGTTTTTGAATATTGTGTTGAAATTAAATTCACTTTCGTGTTTTGGTTTGCTCTTTTTAGCTGACCTGTTCGTGCTTGCGCTCAGGTGAGCTATTGTGATCGGTCAACGTCCGTCGTGCGTCGTCCGATGTGCGGCGTCCACAATTTGCTTTAAAAGCCTACTCCTCCTACACCCCCTGGGCCAATTGACTCGAAACTTGGTAGGAAGCATCGGGGCGACTTGTTAATAAAAAATGGCTAAAATCGTTCTGATCGGAGTCCAAGGTTGCCGGCCTCGGTGGCTCAGTTGGATGCGCCGTCCGACTGGAAACCAGGAGGTCGCCGATTCAACCCCCGCCGAGGTCGGCAACATTCTTTCGTGGAGATTGATCGTGAAATATTTTCTACGGTCATTCTCTCCCTTCCGCTGATTCAAGAAGAGCAATTGTCAGTTTCTGGCGAAAGAATGTACACAATACTGGTTAACCGCTTAGAGGACTAAACCTGCCCAGTAAACGTGTGGTTAGGTAAACTGACCGCGCTCGACATGACCCCATTGGGTTGACTGGGCCGAAAACCTCAACACAATCAAAAGCTGCCATGGCAGCCATGATGAAAATTAATTTTCGCTTCTTTTCCTGAACCAAAAGGCCAATTGACTTGAAATTTGTAGGAAGCACCAGGGTGACTTGTAGATCAAAAGTAGCTTAAATTGTTCTGATCGATAATCCAAGATGGCCACGGCGGCCATCTTGAAAATCTCTTTCTCGCTTCTTCTCCTGAACCAAAATGCCAGTTGAAAGTTTGTAGGAAGCATTGGGGTGACTTGTAGATCAAAATTACCGGCTGCTAAAATCGTTCTGATCGGAAATCCAGAATGGCCGCCGTGGTGGCCATCTTGGAAATCTATTTTTCACTTCTCCTGAACTAAAATGCCAATTGACTTGAAACTTGGTAGGAAGCATCAAGGTGACTACTAGATCAAAAATAGCTAAAATCGTTTTGATCGAAAACTCAAGATGGCCGCCGTGGCCGCCGTCTTGAAAATCTGATTTTTGCTTCTGACGAAACTTGGTAGGAAGCATCAGGGTGACAAGTAGATAAAAAAAATAGCTAAAATCATTCCGATAGGAAATCCAAGATGGCCGCCGTAGCGGCCACCTTGAAATTCTAGTTTTCCTTCTGAACCGAAAGGCCAGTTGACTTGAAACTTGGTAGGAAGCATCGGGTATCTTGTAGATGAAAAATAAATAGTAAAATCGTTCCAATTCGAAATCCAAGATGGTTACCGTGGCGGCCACCTTGAAAACCTGTATTTTGCTTCTCCTCTTGAACCAAAAGGCCAACTGACGAAACTCGGTAGGAAGCATCAGGGTGACTAAATCTGTAGATCAAAAAAGCTTAAGTCGTTCCAGTCGGAAATCCAAGATGGCCGTCCTGGCCGTCATCTTGAAAATCTGTTTTCAGCTTCTCCTGAATCGAAAGGCCAATTGACTCGAAACTTGGTAGGATGCATTTGGGTAATTTATAGATAAAAAAAAAAAGCTAAAATCGTTTTGATCGGAAATCCAAGATGGCCGCTATGGTCGCCATCTTGAAAATCTTTGGTTCGACTCCCGCCGAGGTCGGCAACATTCTTTCGTGGAGATTGAGCATGAAATATTTTCTCGGCTGTTCTCTGCCTTCCGCTGATTCAAGAAGGGCAGTTGTCAGTTTCTGGCAAAATATATGCACAATATTGGTCAACCCCTTAGAGGACTAAGCCTGCCCAGTAAACGTGTGGTTAGGTATACTGACCGCGCTCGACATGACCCCATTGGGTTGACTGGGCCCTAAAACCGCAACACAAACAAATCTTGAATTTTTGTTTGTTTCTTTTCCTGAACCAAAAGCCATCGGGTTGACTGGGTCGTAAAACTTCAACACAAAAAAACATGGTAAGGGTGTTCAAGAGCAACAGTATTTTTCCATACGCTCGGCGTCCGTCGGTCACACTATCTCTTAAACCACAGAAAGGAATTTACCCAAACTTGCTACGTGTGGTAAGGGTCTGTAAGAGCAACATTAGTTTTCACTGCTCTCAGCTTAAAGGCTCCATATTCCTCCAAAATCGAAATTTAATTATCCAAGAAAGGTTCAATTAATTGATATATGGAATTAACACAATCATAAAATGTGGCACCTGACAGCCTGTAAAATGTCTCGTTCTTGATATGACTTCTTATCGTTTCTCCGAATTTCAGACATACGACAAAAAAATCATATTTTTATCCAGTCCAAAAACGAATGACTAACTGAAATTTTACAGACTGTCAGATAGCACATTTTATGATCATAATACTATATATTAATTTATTAAACCTTTCTTGGATAAAACAAAAATGTCTATTTGAGGAATATGGAGTCTTTAATGGTGAAAGCGTGGGGATTTGCGACGGCGTGCCATCGACTGCGCATCTAGTTTTTTTTTTTTTATGATATAAGGTGTTCCACAAAGGGGAATAAATTTACATACTAAGCTTTTATTATAACAGGGTGTTTCACACAGGCACTACATACATTTGAGGCACTATGAGAAATGTCAAACTTGGAATGCGTTTCACTTTTTAGTCACATCTGTGTAATACAAGCATCCAGTTTGCCAATTATCTGTCAATATTTGCGAACACCTGAATAACATTTAAACTTACAATCATCTTGCTGTGCTACAACACAGCGGTGAGGGAGAAGGAATATGCCATTTCAAATGGAGTTAGTCAGAAATGACATAACAATGGCAGTGTGTCGGCCTTGGTGGCTCAGTTGGATGCGCCGTCCGACTGGAGACCAGGAGGTCGCGGGTTCAACCCCGCCGAGGTCGACAACATTCTTTCGTGGAGACTGATCATGAAATATTTTCTACGGTCATTCTCTCCCTTCCGCTGATTCAAGAAGGGCAGTTGTCAGTTTCTGGCGAAAGAATGTGCACAATACTGGTTAACCGCTTAGAGAACTAAGCCTGCCCAGTAAACGTGTGGTTAGGTAAACTGACCGCGCTCGACATGACCCCATTGGGTTGACTGGGCCCTAAAACCTCAACACAAACAAACTGGCAATGTCGTTACACCATGAAACAGGAGGTCATAGTCATAAAATGATGCAATGTTTTTACAATGCAGCATCATTTTATGACTATGACCTGTTTTTTTTCATGGTATAGCGACATTGCCATTTTTATGTCGAGTATTTAGCTGCATTTCTGATCGAGTGCTTTTTAGGGAAGAAAGAGCTTGACCTATATGCGGTCAAACCCATGATATTTTTTGTATGGATCCTAGTGTTCGGCTGATCAAGTGTATGGCCTATAGTTATTAAACCTGCCACACGCCTCTCTAACAGGGACTGACACTGCTGTAACGTCACGGCTCCCCTCCCACAAAGAAATTCAAGCATACAACAAGAGAAAGCTCGAAGCAGATATCTTGTTCCAAGACTGCACGTGCCCACACCTCACAAGTTGCATTAGCTGCAGCTGCCGAGTGTGGCTTTGAAATCCTGTCTCGTTCACCGTATTCCCCTGATTTAGCACACTGCTTGATTTTACCTATTTCTAAAACTGAAATCAGTACTGCAAGGGAAGCATTGTGACAGTTATGATGACGTCAGTGAGGTTGTGACATTTTTGGACTGTTAACCCTTAAAACGCCAAGAAAACCTGCATCTGAAAATGTCGTCTGTTTATGTCGTCTGCTGAATATTCTTGCAAACTTTTCAAACCTATTTTATGCATACAGGCAAACAGTGTGGACCCTGATCAGGAGCAGTCTGATCTGGGTCCACACTGTTTGCAAAAATGACTTAAATCACAAACAGACGACAAAGCAGACGACAATTGTTGTGATTGGCAGTTTAATGCTTAAGATGATACATTCTTCCAGGATGTCATGATTAAACTAGAACAAATGAATTGAAGAGTGATTATGTTGAAAAATAAGGCATTTTTTCACATCTGGTTTTATTATGTTAGGCCAGAGACTTTATGTGCCCTGGTATGATGTACAACTTTTTACAATATATCCACATGAAGTGAAAATTTGACCTTTCGCAAATGCCTACTGCATAGATAGACCATCCTATGCATCAGCATTAATGCTTAGCATGCATGGTAAACATTCCAGCAAACAGCAATTCATATTTTTCTTGTTTTTCCCAGAGCATATAATTGCTCCTGAGATGACAATTTGCATGAAATATCAAAACCTATGTTCTGAGAAAAATAAGCAAAATATCAATTTATCATCTGCTGAAATTGTCCAGAATGGGGTAAAGGTTAAACTAGTTTGCCTCCCAGTATGCACACAACGTTAAAACAACGTCGATTCAAGACGTTGAATTGACGTTGTTTCAGCGTTGTGTGACTGTTGGACTAAAACCGTGACAGCAGGGATGTGGAAATACTATGCCGGAAATGTCAAGATTGTCCCATTTCCCTAAGTCGAGTAAGAAATAGAGGATATTCGATTTTGTTTTCAGAGCAAGGTCACATTTTATTTTACCGAATGTTGTGTTTTGATAGCCACGAGTGAAAATACAAGTTTTGGTGTTAATGAGTGAAATAAAATTCGATCTTGCACTGAAAAGAAAAATAAAATTTTCTGTTTCTTTTATACTTTTATTCGCAATAATTAAACTTATTCCTACTCTTCGACTCTTGCACCGGGAAGGATATCCAAACCGGCTCAATCCGGGTAATTCCGGGGCAATGCAGGTACATTCCCTGGCAGGTCCGGAGCTTTACCCTGTGTCTACCGTGATAAACCTAGTAATCCGGGATTGTTTAGGAGCATGATTACTTCTCTTTACACTCCGGTATATCTTTAGCGAAAGGCGGCATAGCCTCGTTTGATACCGGTACTGTTATGGACTGGGACGGTAGTGGCCGGTTTATAAGCCGGTTTATTCCGGTACAACGCCGGCAGATCCCGGCTCGACCTCGTTTACAGGTGTAGTTAGGTGATAGAGGGGTCGTGTAGTAGATCGTTCGACACTAGTACCAGTGATTCCGGGTTCGAACCCCGCTGAGAGCAAGATGGTGCTTTTGGAGTGGGGCTTTCGAGAATAACCCTCACTTTGGTGCGTGCACTGGTTAAGTATCGTGGAAGTAGAATCTAGAGCGATTAAACAAGCTGATAGGCTTTTTTTTTTTGCAATCAGTGTATAATAAATAAACCAAAACTTACGCTGACTGCATGTCTCGATGGCATTCGAGCTATTTGTCTTGAGAAACCCTAAGTTCCTGAGCAGAAACTCATCCCTGTCTGTTAGGACTCTGGAGGACGAGCTACTGGCTACGACGTCAGTTTACTAACTCTGGTCTTCACGGAATCCTAACGAGTTTTAAAGGACTTTACATGAACTTCCAACTCTGCGGCCTTCTTTATCACAGACTCTTCTTTAAAGCCACATCTTTGTATTCCCGTCTCCCCTCCATATACAGGAAGTCATTTAACTTCAACCAGTCGGCGAGATCTTCCTCCTGCTCATCGGTCAGAAGTAGTGGTGCCGTCCTTTGGCGTTTTGTTTGTTTCTGACGAAAATGCAGGTTATGCTCCACTTTGAGGTGGGGTTGCGCTATCTTGAGGTTCTTGCCCTTCTAGAGAATCATCATCAGGTGACTCCTCCACAGGCACCACCTTACTCTGTTTCTTGGTCCTTGGCATGATATTTTTTTTCAGAACGTGTTTCTTCGGGGTATTAAACAGAACTGCCCGGTTTTATACCCGGTAATTTCGGCGTTTCATCAGCGCACAATCGTGGTGAGACTGGACGATTCCGGCAATCTTCGGCACACCACCGAAGACCCACCGGTTCGCGCCGGGTTTTGTCGGCATCCACCGGGTGATACCGTAAGTACAAACCTGGATTGTCCGGGGTCATACTTACTACATGATACGGCTCTCTAACCGCGGGGAAACATCGGGGGTATGAGAATGCAAGCACTTTTTTGAGTAAAAACGTCCCTGATTATCTCGGTATACCGGTTTTTTCGCCGGGAGGAACCGGGGCCAATACCGTGACTGTGAGAATAGGCTTAACCATCAGTGAGCTAACTTTAATTTTTTGTGTTATTAATAGATAGGTGCACTCTCTCATGCTCTCACTCACATGCTGAAGTCCATTAAGAAAACATGCCTATTCAAATATATTGAAAAATTTGCCAACAAAAAAACTGAAAATTTTCAGAAAAAAAAAATCTGATATTCTTCATATTTCTGCCCAAAAGCATAGATTATGGGTATTCGTTTGAACCGCCTCGACGAGGCGGATCTAACGAATACCCACAGTCTATGTTTTGAGCAGAAATAAGAAAATAATGCATACCCCTGTAAATCACTGTTTACTATATAAAAGTGGGGTTTAAGGGGGTCAAAATGATATAGGCATGTTTTCGTGATGCAGTAAATGATGGCGGACAGATTCTAATGTCTAGCCAAACTGTTTGCCACGTATACAGCAGATTTTTAGACCCATCAATAGGCTGTTTTTATTTTAGGGAACGAAGATGTCCCAATATTTAGATAAATATTGTTTACTACAAAACAGGAGTGAAAGAGAGAACAAATGAGATCTGTCATGGGAAAACAAAGACTATTCTTTTGGTATCAAGCAACACAGATTAGCCTGCACATTCACACACTCTGACCATAAATTCTGCTCTTATTCATTAATCTTTAACATTCTCTGGGCAACTGTTGTACGTATTTCACTAGAAAATAGGGTTGACATTTCAAGCAAATTGTCTCCTTCGGATACAAGCTGTAAGAAATGTCAAAAACTAATTTGTGAGGAAAGTATATCAAAATATCTGCAAAAATTAAGCCGGCATTCAAGTTTCAACCCTAAGAGTGAATCGGATGACATTCTATTTTTTTTTCCAGAGATTATGTGAACTATCTTCCTGACAGAAAATTCAAATGTCAATACAATATTAGTTTTGGCGCGATTGACACTCTCAGAGTTAACATAAACCTATGGCAATGCACAGCAAACACATCCATCTAGCCTGCACACGTATGTATATTACCTTGTATTACAGGAATGTGTGAGTTTTCCCTCAAATATTCTGGGTGTTCGATTTGACCAAATAACTGTACTTACTCTACGTATTCGGAAGGACATGCCTTAGCAAGCAATGTAGACAAGATACTCCGCAGAACGTGGCGTCTGATCAGGGTCTACACTTACCACAATCACAGGTAGTAAATGAACTTGTTGAAGAAAGTATAAGGTAAAGAGTGAAGAGGTTAATATTTGGGGTAAATATGGTATCCTAAATTTATCCACAAATTCCATAAAAATAAAACTGAGTCAAAGGGGATTAGACTGAACCCCACGAACCTCCCCCCCCCCACCCCCTCTGGATCCTCCCCTGATATGTGATACAATAAAATGCACATGCCATATCACAGAATGTCCCAGTACGAGGGGCATTTTTTAACTAGTGGCAACAACCCGATAAAATCCCGGTTAGCTCGTGCATATACATGTGTTATATATCATTGAAAAGGGTAAAGCTTTGCCGTCACGGTTGTATGATTTTTGCACGATTATTGAATGCCAAAATGAAAATACACGGATTTGCAAACTAAATGGTAATTTATACTGGTAGAAAAATGGACGAAAATCAGGGTGACTTTAGAGAAGAGCAAAGAGCGTATTGCAAAATTCGCGGATTGCTGGGTACAAGCGCATCAGAAATTGAGTCTGAATTAGATACAGTGTACGGAGAGAATACTCTTCCATATAGAACAGTTGTCAGATGGGTATCTTATTTTAAAAAGGGTAGATCTGGTGTTAAAGACGAGACCCGTCCGGGTAGACCAGTTTAGGCCATCTCTGAAAATGATTTTGCCACTGTCCATTCTATTGTTCAGCAAGATTCACGATATACGGTGGAAGAGATAAGCGATTTATCGGGCTTGAGTTCGTCATATGTCTTTACTATCCTGAAAGAAAAAGTAAAGCTACAGAAGATTTGTGCGCGTTGGATACCCCATCTGCTGACCCCTGAACAAAAGAAGGATCGTGTGGAAAAGACCTCTGTTTTGCTATCTAGATTCAAGAACCGGGACTCCCGCCGCTTGAGGGAAGTTGTGACTGGTGATGAAACTTGGCTCTATTTTTTTTTAGCCTGACAATAAGTTGAACAACAAGATGTGGGTAGCTGAAAACAATGAACGCCCCGTGGTAGCTCTTCGCAGTAGGAGTGTCAGAAGGGTAATGTACGCCCTGACAGCGATGGACTTGTGGCTCGTGTTTCTGTTCCAGAAAACTTTTGAAGTGTAACAGGGACATTTTACTGTGACTTTGTTCTTTCTACCGTTGTTAACCACTATCAGGCAAAGCGCCCGAGAGCCGGGGTCCGAGGGATCAAATTACTCCATGATAAGGCACCCTCTCACCGTTCTGTAGTGTTGAAATCTTATTTGGAGGAATTTCATATTCGGGTCTTGCCACACCCACCCTACAGCCCTGACCTCTCTCCCTGTGATTTCTGGCTTAACACATATATCACATCTTGCCTACGAAGACGTAAATTTGAGACGCGCAGTGCTGTGGGCAGTGCGCTGTACCACTGTATAAACAGTATCCCTAAAAAACAATTCAAAAATGTTTTTTTCCGAATGGATTTCCCGTCTAGAAAAATGTGTCTAGGTCAATGGAGAGTACTTTGAAGTTCTCAACTAGTCATTACTGCAAAAGTAAGCCGTATTTTCATAGCGCGCAGCTGTTGCCACCGTGACTACTTAAAAAATGCCTCGTATATCGCAGTAGAATGATAACGCTTAGACATATACCGTACGTACCCTAAATCTTTAGACACACTTTATTAACCCCTTACCATGCTCATTACGCATATGCGTAATATTTTGAAGAAATATATTTGCTTAAGTGATATTGACATAAATATTCTTCTTTTTAGTTATAAGGGCTGCTCTTAAAGGAAAGAATTTGCTCCCTGAGGGAGCAAATTCTTTCCTTCAAGAGTAGCCCTTATTTTAGACGCGATTCTGTGCATATTTTTTTTTTCAAGATTTTCCTGGTGTGTTAAAAATAATCCCCTTCTGGCTACGTCACTGCTTATCATATTGTTCTATTATTTGATGTCCGCTTTGCTACCTGATGATACGTAATTACGAAAACCCTCCTGTTCAATATCGAAAAAAATTCAAATAAAAAATTCTGATATTTTTCATATTCCTGCTCAAAACATAGATTGTGGGTACTCGTTAGAACCGCCTCGGCAATCTATGTATTTTTAGCAAAATAAGAAAAATAATGTATACACCTGTAAACCCCAGTTTTACTATATGTGGGGTTAAAGGGGTCAAAATTATATAGGCGTGTTTTCGTGATGTGTAAAATTTGCTTGTTGATTGGCAAAAGGTATATACCCTGATCTGATGCCACATTCTGTCATCAGGAACTTCAGAATTTGTGAATGATATATTCATTATGTGTATAATTGGTAATTTCAATTATGATGCTCCATTTTTTAGAAACCTTGCTGAAATATTGTCCAAACTTGTACTTTTAGACGAATTCAAAGAACTCAGTTCTTTGTAGACAATGACGCAAATGACCCTCATGGGTTGATGCGTCGTTAAACCTGAACTCATCATCTTTGTAGACAAAATGCTTCACTTACAGTATGCAGTCTAAAAAATTTCTTTGGAATTTCTGGCTTTATCAAAATTCTTCATTTTTCTGAAAAGGTAGATAACAATTGAGAACCAGCACAGATGCAATAGTAGTGAGAAAAAAAAAAAAAAAAAAAAAACAGCACTAAAATGATTTGCAATCCTTTTGTCTTCATAACAATTTTCATTGTCAATATTGACAACAACTTAAGGAAATTGTGTTGTATGTATACTATGACTAGCTTGTAAACAATCGACCCAAAAATGTGAAAAAAAAGTGAAAACTATAATTTTAGGAGTATATACAAAACATATGCATATCGTCCGAATATGACAAAAACATCTGTAAAGTTTCAAAAAGATTGGCATAAATGTGTGGGAGGAGTTACGCACACAAGGTACACACTACAAGTATTTTTTACTCGTTGATAGTATTTGATTTTGAAAAATGACTAAGTTTAAAAATGCGAAAGAGTTAGAAAAATATTTTCAGAGTTGTACACAACGCGCATGCACACCTTCAGACCATGACAAAAACATCTGTAAAACTTCAAAAAGAGGTCGTTGTACAACTGTAAAAAGAGTTGAGGACACAATGTGCCTACTATCAGCTCGGGATCATCATGTTTTATGGAATCACGGAAAGCCAAATACTATGTCTCTTCGCTTTTCTTCGAAAAAACATCATACGCGCAGACTCATCTGGGCTTTTGCCAAAGCCATTTCTATACGTAAAATAAAACAAGAAATATTTTAGAAAGGCATTTGCGACAAGTATGAATAACGGTTTTAAAGTTTGATACCGAAGCTACATAACCTTGTCATGCTGAATAAATTAAGATGCCACGCCCACTCCTAATTTTCAGATTGCTTGATCTGGATTTTTGCTGTAAATTCACATACTTAACGGCAAACAGTGCAGATCCAGATCAGTTGATCTGGATCTACACTGTTTGCAAAGGCAGGGTACATCCGGGTTCAGCAGGACAAGGGTTAAGATGTAACGAAAACTACAGGAGCTTCAATTTTGTTTCAAACTGATTTTCTCAGACCGTTGTTTTGATAATCCAACTTTTTTTCCATTTTCATGTCTGATTAGTATTAGAATGATACCTTGTGGGCGCAACTCCTCCTACTGTTATCTTCCGATCATTTTTAAACTATGCATACTTGTTCTATATGGTCTAAAGATGTGCGTGTGGTTTGTGGGTTATTCTGCCATTATTTTTGTTCAACCTTTTTCCACTTTTTGAATTTAGTTTTTTAGGTGTGACACGATAATTTGGGTAGCTTGTGAGCGCAACTCCTCTTGCAGTTTTAAACCATTTTTTTTTTACTTTTCAGGTGTTTTATCATGGTCTCAAGGTGTACAGTCGTTTGGCTATAACCCTCATGTTATTTTTTTCTGCTTTTTCCACTTAGTTTTTTTCAGGCCTCATTACTATCAGAATACACAACTCGTGTGTGCAACTTCGACAGTTTTCCACCAATTATGTAATTTTGCAGCAATTGCCATAGAAAGAATGACTCGTGATTAGACAATATGGACTAAGGCTGTCTAAAACCCTTGAATGGCAGCGTTTAGCGTCAAATCACTCTCATAGAGACAGGATTAAAAATCAGACACCATTTAGTAAATTTGATGGGTGGGGCTGGGCTGGGCTTGACAGCCCAAAGTGTTCCAAGCCCTAAAAATTCACTACATTGAAAAAAGGGCTAAAAAGATGGCAAGCTTTTTTTTGAAAAGCTTCAACTTGTAACATTGTGATAATTAAAATATGCATATGTCCTAGTAAAAAGTCACTTTTCAGTCATTCTAGTTCAAGGTGAAAACCCAGACTGTATGAATAATACACTGAAAATTGTTAGAGGGCCACCCATATCATATAGCAGGATTTGGGTGTAAGATGTTCTTGATCGACGAAAGTTAAGACTATCAATTTTGTTTTTATTTTTTACCCTTAACCTCTTATTTGTTATTTTGCTTTTTTGTGCCAGAAAATTAGGACAGCGTTTGGGTGTAGCATGTCTCGCTACAACTTCATTACAATTAATTCGAATATAATATCGATAGATAAACGTTCGGCGCGCTACAAAAAACGGACCTTGACCATGACCTTTCCTCCTTAGTCTGTTCGTGGTTTTCTCTTTTGTTGCGCATTATATGATCAACACATCAAAAAACGTACTTTCGTTCATGTGCGACCAGCAAAGATTCAGATCAGCCTTGTCAAAACATTACGAAAACACGCCTATTCAAATATATAGAAAATTTCACCTCCAAAAACTGAAAATTTTCAGATAAAAAACTCTGATATTTTTCATATTTCTGCTCAAAACATAGAGTTAGCAGTTCTAACTAGTACCCACAATCTATGTTTTTGAGCAAAAGTAAGAAAAATAATGTATACCCCTGTAAACCCCAGTTTTACTATATAAAAGTGGGGTTTAAGGGGGTCCAAATTATATAGCATGTTTTCGTGATGGGTAGCTTTTCACTTAGCCTCAGTCAGTCGACTGTCACAGAGACCTTGTCAAATGTAGAACGGAGCTGGCGGTATGCACCTGAAAAAAAACAGACGAATAAAAAGGCACCTCATCACATATTTGAAAATCAGTATTCTCATCTGCACAGTCTGATAAGTATGCGTTCGTCTACTGTGGCATCACAGCCTCTACTTATCGAGCTGTCCGGACGCGCTGATGTTAAACCGACCAGTCTAATACCGAACTAATCAAACTGACCGGATGCACTCACGATCGATCTTTGCCGAACTAATCGAACGCAAAGAAAGTATATTTTCCCTTGAAGAAACGCCATAAATATCAATGAGATTTTTTATCTGATAGAGTATGGGAGTCATGATTGTTTGAATGAACGTTTAAACAAAGGATAAATAAATCTAATAGTCACTGTAAAATCTTTGCCAGTTTTTAGTGTAGTGTTTATATTTAGTTGACAATTATTTAGTTCACTCGTCAAAGTTCAAGTTTGCTTTTTCATGAGTAGCTAAGACTTATGCAATGGGATTAAAAGTCCTTTATGCACATGCAAACAACAAAAGCCAAAGTCCCTTATGCACATGCAAACAAAAAAGGCCAAGACTAGCCAACGCAAACGCGCAGGCTGGTCTTGGCCTACTATGTTCGTCGATTCATCTATAGCATCATTCTATTGCATCATTTGCTACTGTATGTTTGCAATAAAGGCCCTGATTTGGGTCCCTCCGGCTCGCTCATTGCATAAAAATATTTTCTTGCGTGCATCGAATTATACAGAAGGACGGTATCGAAGGTGTTCATGGTGTTGTCGGGATTCTACCGCCGTTAAATTTTGTCTTAACCCTTAAAGCGCCAGTCACAGCTGCAGCAGACGACTTTCTTTTTTTTCAGAGAAAACAAGTCTTGACATTTCATGTGAATCGTCTGTTTGGCAGACGATTCACATGAAATGTCAAGACTTGTTTTCTCTGAAAAATAATAATAATATTAAAAAAAAATAGAATGTCGTCTGCTACCAATTTTGCTTGGCGCTTTAAGGGTTTAAAGTATAGTATTTCCGATGATTTAAGGCTTAGCACACTGGGTAAAATTATCAGACAAACTGGGTAAAATTATCAGCTGCTGACGAAAACTTAAGTTTTTTTTTATTTTCCCAGAAAACAAGACTTGACATTTCAAGCAATTGTCTCCAATGGAGATAATTTGCATGAAATGTCAAATCCTGTTTTCTGAAAAAAAAGAAGAAGAAAAATATCATTTGTTTGCCCCCTGCTGAATTAGCCCAGAGATAAAGATTAAAGTTTATTTTCAGACGCCGAACCTCGAGCGCCGAACGGTATAAGACTAAAAAGAAAAGCTTGAAACCATAACTCGACCAAACAGAGATCCCGTGTTAAACACCACACCATTACGAAAACACCCTATTCAAATATATGGAAAATTTCACCTCCAAAAAACTAAAAATTTTCAGATACAAAAACTATGATATTTTTCATATTTCTGCTCAAACATAGATTGTGGGTACTCGTTAGAACCGCCTCAGCGAAGCGGTTCTAACGAGTACCCACAATCTATGTTTTAAGCGGTAATAAGAAAAATAATGTAGACCCCTGTAAACCCCAGTTTTACTATATAAAAGTGGGGTTTAAGGGGGTCAAAATTATATAGGCATGTTTTCGTGATGAAATTCTAATTTTCTCCTTCCGGTCATACTTCTCCGTACTTTTTGACACAATAAAAAAAATCATCCATAAAAATGTCGAATACAACGAAGACCATCGCCTTAGCAACTCCATCCTGAAAAGTGTCTTGTACACAAGGTGAAACCGGAAGTCTCTCGAATATTTTGGCACAAAAATTGCTCCCTCATGAATTTTTGGCATACATTTACAAGCGGGAAGATGCATTTATGTCGCATTTGAAAATGTAAGTGAAAATGTTTCATTTTAGTCGTAAATTGTGAAATTTTAATTTTCCTGGTGCTGCTGAAAGATGAAATGGCCCTAAATAAAATCGGTAGGTTTTAGTAAGCTCCTACAACACTGCCCGTAGTAAAAAGCGTTTTTTTTTTTTTATATAAGCCGGGGCACAGCATTTCTTACAATACTGCAAGGGCGCCCAGCGAAGACTTAGATCAGTCTGTGCATCCTCACAGTCTGATCAGTCTTTGCAGAGCACTCTGTGGGTAGCCAAGGATCCAAAGCGTATTCTATTATTACGAAAACATGCCTATTCAAATATATAGAAAATTTCACCTCCAAAAAATGAAAATTTTCAGATAAAAAAAACTCTGATATTTTTCATATTTCTGCTCAAAACATATATTGTGGATACTCGTTAGAACCACCTAATGAGTAACCACAATCTATGTTTTGAGCAGAAATAAGAAAAAGGATGCACACCCCTGTAAATCCCAGGTTTACTGTATAAGAGTGGGGTTTAAGGGGTCAAAATTATATAGGTATGTTTTCGCGATGTTTTTCTTCTTTTGAATAAAAAATTATACATAGGTAGTTGCGATAAAAGGTTTTGCATTAAGTCATGCTTCTTTGTAAAGTGCCAGGCTACATGTAAAAAAAAAAAAAAAAAAAAAAAAAAAAAAAAAAAGGAAAAAACGACTTTTCCAAAAGATGTCAAAAGGAGAGAAGGCATTGTAAATACTATCCGCATAAGCAAAATGCTACGAAAAACTACTTCAAGTTTTTTTTTTTTTTTTTTTTTTTGTTTTTTTTTGTTTTAGTTTAAGGTCCTTCCTTTCGGACCATTTGCACTCGACTCTCATTATCTTAAGCTCCTAGGGACCAGAGTATTTGGTTTGAGATAGCGGTAGTTTGAGATACAAAGGAGTTGCAAAAAGACTCGAACATCAGTAACTCGAACATCTTTGGGACCATGTAATTTGTTTTCTAGACATGGGTAGTTCGAGCCACTGAGGGTTAATCATAACGCCAGGTTAGGAGGCAAATGAATATAACTTAGCATCACGAAAACATACCTATATAATTTTGACCCCCTCAAACCCCACTTTTATATAGTAAAACTGAGGTTTACAGGGGTATACATTTTTTTTTCTTATTTCTGCTCGAAAACATAGATTGTGGGTACTCGTTAGAACCGCCTCGTCAAGGCGGTTCTAACGAGTACCCACAATCTATGTTTTGAGCAGAAATATGAAAAATATCAGAATTTTTTTATCTGACAATTTTCATTTTTGGGTGCTAAAATTTTCAGTATATTTGCATGTTTTGGTAATGGGAATATCTTTTCGATCTTCTATATATTAATGGTATATTGTGTGTACTCATTAGAGTCGCTTCGATGAGACGATTCTAATGAGTACACACAACATATATTACATAAAAATAAGAAAAATTCCCCAAAATATCCATAAATATCTGCTTTCTTGGGCTGTTGGGACTAAAAAACGAGTTCGAATTATTTATGGTAAACGAGTCATCAGTGTTCGAATCATTGAGGTTTTACACTATAGAAAGCTTTGTCATCTGCTTGTGATTTTAAAAGTCATTTTTGCAAACAGTGTGGACCCAGATCAGACTGCCCCTCCTCTAGGAGCAGTCTGATCTGGGTCCACACTGTTTGCCTGTATGTAAAAATAGGTTTGAAAAGTTTGCAAGAATATTCAGCAGACGACATAAACAGACGACATTTTCAGATGCAGTTTTTCTTGGAGCTTTAAGGGTTAATACTTAGCACTCTGGGTAAAATTTTCAGCAGACAATACATTGAAATAATTTTCATATTTTTCTCAAAAAGCAGGTTTTGACATTTCATGCAAATTATATCCAATGGAGACAATTTGAATGATATGTCAAATCCTGTTTGCTGGGAAAAATAAGAAAAAAATATGATAAATTTGTCGTCTGTTGCATTTGCACACAGGGTGGTAACCTGTTAACCCTTAAAGCGCTAAGCAAAATTGTAACAGACGAATTCTGTTTTATTTTGTTTTAGCTCACCTTCTCATAGTGACAAGGTGAGCTTTTGTGATCACATTTTGCCTCTCGTCCGTCATGCGTGCGTATGTCCGTGCGTGCGTCCGTAAACAATTTTTTTCAAACGACACCTCCTCCAATGTTTGGATTTTGACCAAACTTCACAAGAATAATCCTTGGTTGGTCCTCTGTCATGGGGTTCAAACGGTTCCGGTCCATTGCACAGCTAGGTCACAGGAGCAAAAATTAATAAAATTTTGTTTTAACTGAAAACTTAAACAATCTTCTCGTCTGAAACCAGAAGTCTCACGTCTTTGATATTGGGTATTTAGCTTCATCTAGTCAACCTCTACCAAAGTTGTTCAAATTATAGCTCTAGGTCAAAAATGGGGGTGGGGCCACTTGTTTTATATAGACCCATATAGGGAAAAACTTTTAAAAATCTTCTTGTCTGACAGCAGAAGGCCCAGTCCTTTAATATTTAATATATAGCTTCACCTAGTGGACCTCTACCAAGATTTTTCGTTATTGCTCTGGGGCCAAAAATAGCACTACCCCGAGGCCGACATGTTTTACATAGACTTATGTAGAGAAAACCTTCAAACATCTTGAAAACCTTCAAAAATCTTATCTGAAACCGGAAGGCCCGGGCCTTTGATATTTGGTACATAGCTTCACCTAGTGGACCTCTGCCAAGATTTTTCAAATTATAGCCCTGGGCCAAAAATGGCCACGCCCCGGGACCGACATATTTTATATAGATTTATATAGAGAAAAACTTTAAAAAAAATCTTGTCTGAAAGTGCAAAGCCTAGGCCTTTGATATTTGGTATGTTGCAAGCCTAGAGGTCCTCTGATAAGAGTGTTCAAATTATGCCCCTGGGATGAAAAGAGGCCCCGCTCGGAGAGGGGTGTCACTTTTTATACACAGAGCAAAAATCCATTGGCAATGATTAGGCCTAGGACTATCAAACTAATAGGGAGGATGGACCAGAAGAGTAGATGACCTTTAAGTCAAAGGTCAAGGTCACCTTAAGTACCAAAAACAAAGCTTACAATTCTGTAATGCTTATGGTTAGGACCCTCAAGCACAGTACAGATGTTGGTCCTCACCAGTAGATGATCTTGAAGGCAAAGGCAAGTTCACCAGGACCTTTAGTACTAAAAAGTTTTATAACTTGGGAATGCTTGGTGCTAGGACTCTCAAATTTAGAAGTGACGTTGGTCCTCACCAACAGATGACACCGAGGACAAAGGTCATGTTCAAGGTCACCATGACCTTCAGTACTAAAAAGCTTGATAACTTGGCAATGCTTGGGGCTAACCCCTCAAGCTTAGAAGGGATGTTGGTCCTCACCAGTAGATGACACCGAGGGTAAAAGTCAAGGTCACAGTGACCTCTATTACAAAACAAGCTTATAACTCTGCAGTGCTTGGGGCTAGGCCCCTCAAACAAAGTAGGGATGTTTCTTATGACCAGAATATGACCTTGAGGACAGAGATCATGGTCAAGGTCACCATGATATTTAGAACCGTATCTCTGTTAGCAATGCTATGTATAACATGATGCAGGCGAGCGACATAGGGCCATCACGGCCCTCTTGTCTATTTATTTATTTATTTTTGCTTTTTATCGGAGAAATTTCATGTGATTCGTCCGCAAAAAAAAAAAAAAAAAAAAAATGATATAAAATGTCAATTTGTCGTCTGCTGAATTAGCCAAGACAGCGGTTAAAGTTAATGCTACCCGGATGGTAAATATGGGCATGGGTATATTTTTATCGCAGTATATAAGCAGACGACATTTATAACTCATTAGTTTGTTGAAGGCTTCGTCAGAAAGACAACATGCAGATTTTAACGTCTTTGCGTTTTTGCTTATGTATAATTGGAGCCGTGGCAATTGGTGAGTAATTAATCATTCAAAATGCACAATTTTAAGCTACATCATTGAAATGCACACCATATTTATAATTAGCTTGCTGGTTAAAAAAATCAGTAGACGACAATTCGAAATATTTGTTTTTCTCTTATTTTCCCTAAAAATAGAAATTGACATATCATACAAGTTGTCTTCTCAGTTCCTATTTTCTTGGGAAAATAAGAAAAAAATACCATTAACTTATCGTCTGCTGAATTTGCCATAAGAGCGGTTTTAGTTGACCCATTTATGCTAGCGTCCCATAAAAGGGACATTTGCAAACAGTGTAGACCCAGTTCAGATGCCACAGGGCGCGGCGTCTGATCAGGGTCTACATTGTTTGCTTTAGAAACAGGAATTACTATAAAACATGGTCATAATAAAAAAATAAAACTTCTATTCTTAAAGGTACCTACCCAGCTAACACGTAACGTTATTGAAACATTTGCCAAAGGTTCTAAATTGGTTACGTTGGATCCTAACATTTTGCGAACGTTTTGCTAACGTTATCTTTAAATACAGACCCGCTTTTAATGTATGTGGGTGCAGATAGAAAACTTTTCTTCCTACAAAACACTTGAGTCCATTCCCGAACTCTGTTCATCGTTTATATCGAAGTTATGAAAAGGTTTCAGAATAACGTAAATTTTCACAACGTTTACAAAATGTTTTAAAAACGTTCTTACATTCTTTTAAATGTTGTCATGTAATGTGTAACGTTTGAATAATGTCCCAGTTGCGTCTTATATATTTTTATTGTTTTTTTTTTTTTTTTTTTTTTTTTTTGAGCTTGACGTATAAATTCAAGCCTTAAATAAAAAGGGAACGTTGATTACCTATTAACGCAACGCAACCAGAGCGAGTGGCATGTGAGTATATATCAACGTGATAAAAACTTTCTTAACACGTTTTTTAGCCACGCCGTTTTTTAAACCACACTCACGTTATCAAAATGACATGTAAACTTCCCTTGACATAGCTACTTTAAATAAAAAAAAAAAATATTGTATTTATACATTTGAACTTGTAATGCTTTTTTCGTGCATTGGATACGACGACTAAGAACAGTTCTTGAATACGAAACCACACCCCCCACATATAAAGTGTTGTCGCCATATTTTTAATTTGCGCCTGATTATTGTTTCTCAAGCCGACCGCAAGTCGACTCAGGTAAATAACATAATTATTTTGTAGATGAATAGATTACCATCATTTTTATTATATTTTTGTTACGTTCCTATACAGCCTGTAATTTGAGCTTACTGCATGTCCTGGTATTTAATATTATGACGAGCTGCTCTTCATGTTATTGTAATCAGTTTTCGTGTGTTTTCTTTCTCTAAACTTTCTGATTTGTTACAGATTATAATGTATGGAGTTCTATCTCGTCTTACATTTAAGTTATATATTTATTTATTTATTGTAAGCTACATTTTACATTTTTTAAGTGGACTTAAGGACTTAATTTGTGGAATATTATTTGAGCCTGCATATATCCTAGAAGGAGAAGGAGAGTCTACTCGGCATAAAAGGATTAAGAAATGATAAAGTAAACTATCATAGGTAGCTGCACCCGTTATACATCACGTAAACATTCCTATACAAATTTGACCTCCTTAAACCCCACTTTTATATAGTAAAACTGGGGTTTACAGGGGTATACATTATTTTTCTTATTTCTGCTCAAAAACATAGATTGTGGGTACTCGTTAGAACCGCCTCACTGAGGCGGTTCTAACGAGTACCCACAATCTATGTTTTTGATCAGAAATATGTAAAATATTGAAATTTTTTATCTGAAATTTTTCATTTTTTGGTGGTAAAATTTTCAGTATATTTGAATAGGCCTGTTTTCGTTATGTAGGCCCCGGCATGGGGTGTTATGTCATCGAGGCAACGCACAGTCTGATCAGCACCTACAATGCAAATGAAGAATTATTTGATCACATAAAATATATTAACAAAACATAAAACCCAGAAAAAACAACTAAAAAAAAACAAAAAAAAAAACAGTGAGCTGCGTTCAATACAACTTAACGTTCGCGGACACTCGCGAGCTATTGCAACATTTCCGTTCAATTGCGGCAGTTTTCGGTGGATGATCGCGAGTATCCACGAACTGTTCCAGTACAACCAAAAAAATAAAATTTACGTATGCCTATTTGTAACAAAATATGGAAATGTTCACGGCTTGATATTATACAAGTATATTTGATCCCTTATGGAACTAATAATTATTGGAATTCTTTATTGGATCTAACATCAACTCTCGTCAGTGGGAATAATGGCTACACTCTAATTTGAGGTAATATGAGATGGGTTTATAATAACCGTTCAGAAGAAACGAACTAGTTCGCAAATCCTTTCCCGAATACTCACAATATTTGGACGCAGACCAGGTTATTCAGTTATGCTCTATCATTGTCTAAGCCCATGGGCGAAGACAATCGTAGAGTTCGCCATTTCTCCGGAAGCATTTTATGAAAGGTCTTGTACTGGTCCAATGCCATTTTTCATGAACTGCTCAATAGTATTATGATCAAGTATTAAGCCGTAAAAAGAGTATGAATCATTCATCTCACTAGGCAATGACAGGGATAACCATTACGAAAACGCGCCTATTGAAATATACTGAAAATTTTACCACCAAAAAATGAAAATTTTCAGATAAAAAATTCTGATATTTTTCTTATTTCTGCTCAAAACATGGATTGTGGGTACTCGTTAGAACCGCCTCGACTAGGCGGTTCTAACGGGTACCCACAATCTATGCTTTTGAGTAGAAATAAGAAAAATAATGTATACCCCTGTAAACCCCAGTTTTACTATGTAAAAGTGGGGTTTAAGGGGGTCGAAATTATATAGGCATGTTTTCGTGATGACACCTCCGGGATATGGCATGACGATACCCATGCGCATGCACAATCCCATGCACAGTAATATGAACTCTATGAACTCTGTGGAAATGTCTGGATCTATTTCACCAATGAGGACGGGCTGTTATAGGGCCCAAGCGATTAACAAGGCCGCGAGAAGACCTACCGACGGAGTTACACTCACGCGAAACCGCCTTATTCCAACATCTCACTGATCACCATGGAGTTCAAAAGTCTGCAAGTAAAATGTGCACTTTGAGTGAATCATTTCCCTTCTACAGACAAATTCAGCAAAGATGGCAAAATTCTATAAGGCACAGTCTGTTCTTCAATTACTGTTTTGTGAAAGTACCCCGGACACCCGGTCGTCCGGGTAAAGGTAGCTACTGGACTTTGCATCCGAACCCAGGGAATATGTTTGAAGACGAGAGGTACCTTCGATGGCAGAAAAGATTTAAATATATCAAAACGGAAACAATCCGGCAGATTTTAAGCGGCATGGAGGGTGAAGATCATGAATCGGACCACGCATCAGACTGCGGTTCATAGCCTCCATCCCCACAGCCGCATCAGAACCTCCAAAACTAACAACCAATGACCGAACAAATGGAGCCGCTGCCGATCGAAAGTGAGCCCATATGAGGAAGTACACCGATCCCAGGGGCGACACCCGCTCAAGTCAGCAGCTGCAACAATAACATCCCGACCCCCTGTCATTGGCGCACGGATACCTAACAAGAATGCAACTACCACATTCGTTCAGTCATCTTTTATCTATAAACAATCTCATTACAGAAAACGCGAAAATGAACTTCATTTTTTTTTCGAAATGCATGGCATGAACCCGAAATATAACAATCTGGCCGCTCAACGATAGTTTAATCAAGTATTAAGCCGGCCTCGGTGGCCAGTCGGATGCGCGATTTTCGCCGGCTTCGGCAACATTCTTCCGCTGAGAGCGATCATGAAATATTTTCTTCGCTCATTCTCCCCTGCCGCTGATTCAAAAAGGACTATTGTCAGTTTCTGGCAAAAGAATGTGCACATGCACTGGCTAACTTCTAACACTGCACTAAGCCTGTCCAGTAGAAGTGCGGTTAGATAAACGGACCAGATCAACATGACCTCAATGATGTTGACGTGGCTGTAAAACTGCAACTCAATAATCAAGTATTAGCGAAGACCAACTTTTTGTGAAAACGAATAAATATTTGTACCGTGTATGGCTAACTTCGAATATAGCTATTTGGAGGAAGAATTCGAACAGAGAGCTACTGCGTAGCTGGGACGCGTTCGATAAAGCAAAAAATTCGGGAATGTTTTTCGCAAACTATTTTGCAGCTTCGGAACGATTAATTGCAAACCGTCTCATGTGACCTCCAGTAGTGAGTCTAAGCCCTTATTTACTTTGACGAGACTTGGCGTTAAATCGTATAAATTATATCACTATTACCAGATAATTGTTTACTGTCGTGTCAATGTACTTTTAATATTGGAATAATTCGGGGTCCAGGTGAAGCAGGTTGTTACGGGTATAAATAATGCCACTCGGTACTTTCCAGTTCACCGACTCCGTTTGATTGAGTAAGTTATGCATAGATAGTGGATTCTTGGATGTGTATTGAATCATAACTCAAACGATAAGTTCGTTGTCCATAAAGTCAAAAACTTAATCGACGGTCAGAGGTTCGATCCCTTTGACAGTTTTTTGTTTTACTAATAATAATATTTTATCTCTGTGCCGTATTTTTTATTTTTTTAATTATATTATTTTTCCTTTCTTTTTTCTTCTAGATTTACGCGATGTGAAAATTCTTACGCTGTTATAACACTCCACCACGCTATGGGCAGATTCAGCAGTCTCGACAAATTGATGTGATTTTTCATAATTCTCCCCCCCCCCACCTCCCCACGCCCCCTCATCAATCCCCACCTCCCGAAAAAAATGGATTCAATCAAATAGACAGTTTACATGAAATGCCGAATTCTATATGACTCGACGCTGTCGCAGCTGAATGGAAATATTGGGATTGTTCGCGAGTGTCGGCAAACTTTTTGCTTTATTGAATGCAGCTCAATGCATATGTATATGAAAATAAGGAATTTTTTTCAAAATGTTGTCTGCTGAAATATTCACCCAACATGCTAAACGTTAATACAAAACATTGTCTTTAACGTGTGTAATGATGAGTTCTTACTGCATTCGAATAGCTAAGGTCAAGATCAACCTGTGCATCCGCACAGTCTCATCTGGATCTTCTCTGAATAGTTCCTGTCCATTCATATATTTTATAGTATCCAGTAAACTATCACAGGTACCTCCGGCGGAGGTACTGATTATATCTGTTGTGACAGGTGTCCGGAACTGCCTCTGATGGTCAAAGTATAGCCAAAAAAGGTAGGTGTTCATCATTTTTGACAAAATACAAAATAACCAGGGAGTTGATTAAAAATTGAAATGTGCTATTCGACCCTTAAAAACATAAAGTTTTGTCACACGTCATATCCCCCAGAACATTCCATATTTACCCAAGATACGACCTTTGAAGTGGCTTCGAAGTCAGCCCGAAGTACTCAAACAGAAAAAGATTGATCGTTTTTTAGTAAGATTAATTTTAATCTGTTTTTAAATTTATTGCACGGGATTCATGTTGTCTGTTCCTTACCTCAAATATCTTTGGGTAATGGACTCTACTCTGTTAGTCCCCGAAGGTTTAATGTTTTGTTTACATTACCCCACCCACTTGCGGTAATGTAGTCTCGCAGAATCTCGGTTGACGTGATCCAAAATCTTTTTATTTGCCCTTGCAAGTTTTAGGAAGCCATGTTTAGCAATTGCAAAGCGTGTTTAGGGAAATAAGTCGTTACTACATTTGATAAGAATGTGTCTTTTGCACACGTCACAGTGTTTATTAAAGTAGTGGAGTGGGGTCCGCTAGATGGCATGGAAAGTTGTTTATGTGCACTAACCAATCATATAAGGTTCCCATTCTAAATCAGCCAATCAAATCTAGCCGCGCTGAAGTTGGGGACGCTGAATATTGGCAGCGTCAGTTTCAAAAAGTGCTTCGAAGTGAACCGATATACGGAAAATTTACTCACCCGCCCACCACTCCCTGCTATTCTGTATATAGTTATGCAGTTTTAGTAAATTGTAGATGTAGTTTTCTTGACACCATAGGAGAAATTATATGTCTGCCATACAGATTATTATACTGTGGCTCTCTGAGCTATGATAATTGCCACTGGGCTTCAGCTTCATTGACTGTGATACAGGGCAGCCTTGCTGAATGTGATTGTGTGTTGATATCCTCCCAAAACATATACATGTATGAACAATGTGCACTTTAGTGTTATATAGTATGGATAACATGCTGAAGACTCAAAGATGAATTATCATTATACGCCTAGTACAGTGTATGTGGAATGACATCTGAATATATGAATATAGTGTTTAGTGACCACTACAAGAGAGACACTTATGTATGATTCTTGGACTTTTTGCGGCGCAGTATGGAGGTATATGTTGAAAATTTTCATTTATCATATGGACATGATAGGGACTTTATACTAGTCAAATGTTGCTGTGTGCTATTCATAACCTTATTTGATCATGTTCATGAAAATTTCCAAAATATATGGTGTCAGATTCCCAAAAGCAATGTGTTTGAATCTATATGTATCACCAAGCAAAAATGTGGTTGCTCGGTGACCGGGATCTGCGACTGGATGGTTCACAAGTATGCGGTGTGCCATGCAAGCGCACACCTATAATCTAGTCAAGAAATTTAATGGTTCTAAATGCGGGTATCTTGCATACGAATCTGTTTATCTCGGTACACTGATGTAAAGTAAACCTGCTTGCCTGAACACAGATAATCGATAAACTCCAAATAAGGCTGTATTCTTCAAAAAAAAAAAAAAAAAAAAAAAAAAACCGCTGGAAGTGCCTGTGACGTCGTGGAGGTGCCTGTGATGTAAAGAAATATAGTGAAAATCTGAAGAGTTATTGCAGCTGCAAATATTGATATAATTCTTCTCTAGATTACTGCCTGGAAAGAATCATTCATTCAGCGTCGCAATAAGCTATCATAATGTATATGTCATGAATTTCCATGTTAAAGTTATAAAACATAAGCTCAAAGAATTATTGGTGCTTCTGAGTTAGATTGTCATATAGAATGCTCACTGAAGTAAGACTTATTTTCTTGAATGGTGATGACTGTAATCGGGAGGTGCTGCCTTTTAGTAATTTCAACTCGTAGAAAATTGTCACATGTCAGCTACACATGATAACTAGCATTTATTTAATAATCATTTTCCGATCTGGTTTTATGTTCAATCAACAGCTGGTTCACAGACTTAACTTTTCATAAAGATTCTTAATATAAAGTGTAAAATACGACCTTAGAAATCCTTTCATACCTTAACACGACCTTGGAAATTTCACACCTTAAAGTTAAGGTCAAAACACGACCTCGGAAATTTTACACCTTAAAGTTAAGGTGTGAAATTTTCAAGGTCGTGTTTTACACTTTATATTAAGAATATTTATAAAAAAAAGTTAAGAAACTGAATCAGTTGTGGATGTACTTAATCGATTTAACTAAAAAAAAAAAAAAAAAAAAAAAAGACAGAGCGAAAATGATTATTAAATCCTAGTTTTCATGATACAAAATTACCTCCCTTAAAGTTAAGGTGAGCTAAACTTTAAGGAATGATTGTAGTCCTGGACCAGAAAGTTGACACATACATATGGGGAACAACCTACGTCACGATCACGTGATTCTATAAATAAAATAATCTCGATACATGTAGGGAAATTAGTTTTATCTCAAAAAAGGTAAGAGAAAAGTCCAGGAAGTGTCACAATCACAAACCGCAACCCTTCCCAGACCCCAAAAAGGAGAGGAAACCGACAAATCCAAACAAGCACAAATCGAACAAACGTACGAAAAGCACTAAGATTAGCTCTCTCTTCCCCAAGCGAGGTAATCGCAATACTAAAAGGACTGAAAAACACAAGAACAAAATGACACATGGAAAGACATACAACAAATCGCCGCGCAGAATAAACCACAAAGCAACAAAGAGTAAGACTAACACCGGGACCACAAGTCTTACAAGGTCGATTTTAATTTTGTAAAATGCATGTACCCTGAAGTGGCTTCTGTTTTCAGCGAATGTCAAAGTTAAATGAAAATATGTCAATTACCCGAATACTTCATAGGAATCGCTGTTTTTGAAGTGTTCTGATAAAACGATGACATTTGCTGAAGACAAGGGATATTGCTACGGGGTTCGTGCACTTTATAAAATTTAAAAAAGAAAATAAATAAATAAATAAATAAAAAAAATCGGCCTTGTAAAACCTAATTTTCTATCCGGAATCAAGATTTTTTTTTTGTTTTTAAAACTGTACATTTTACCATCGTGACGTTCGTAGGTTGTCCACCGTGATATAGCATGCGGCACATTAGTCAGGTTGAACCGACCGATAATTTCAAATCTGGGTATGAGACCTGTCTTTTCCATTGCACCACTTTTGCGTGCGTGCATATTTTTGAACTGTTGCCAATGTATTTTTATATTTATATGTATTTCCATTTTGGTTTTGAGGGCTGGATGTGAGATCTAATTGTATTATTCTTGATCTTGGTCTAACAAAAATATTTATGATCTTCGCATTCTGATAGATTAGTGCGACGTTGAATGAACGAGTCTTTCGAGGCAGTGGTCTCCAAAAAAGCTTATCAATATGAGTAGCTGCAATAACTCTTCAGATTTTCACTATATTTTCTTACATCACAGGCACCTCCATGCCGTCACAGGCACCTCCAGTTGTGTTTTAGAGAACCCGGGCTAATTTGGAGTTTATCAAAGTTTATATTTGGGCAAGGAGGTTTACTTTACGCCAGTGAGCAGAAATAAACAGATCCATAAGCAAGAAAACTGCATTTAAGACCTAAAACAACCGATTTTTTTTTCCGATTTGTGTACTTTCGGTTGATCTTAACGCCACCTGAGCCTTCATAACTTTCTTTTTTTTTCTTTTCAAATAGTAAGTATTTGTATGTGAAAAAACAACAACAACAACAAAAAAAAAAAAAAAAAAAAAAAACAGTTCTAGAAGAAATTTGTAGCTAGTCTAGGGAGCCATATCACAGCATATGAATATAGCGTAAACACAGAACAGACCTGCGTAATTCATGACATCATTAAATTTTTCCAGTTTTCCAGTTAAAATTATACACTGGTTGTTAACCTAAACTGAGAACTTACGGGAAACAAGAAATGACTTTATAAATGTAATTGTTAACGTGCTTACAAATAACTGTTTTCCTGAATTGACATAAAAATCAATCGGAATGGCAATTATCACTGATCAACATTTAAAATACTTACGAAGCAACACATTGCTATTTTCAATTTGCCACAATATTACAGTATTATAATTGCAGTTATAAAAGTTCTGCAAGCAAGATTGGTTGTTATCATTAGGTCTGTATTTTATCAAGTATAATTTATTGTAATTACCTCCCTTAAAACACAGAGTTTTCAGAAAGATCATTTGAAGTGAAAACACTGTTTTTTTCGAAATAATCATGGTAACAAGTAAAGTTGACTTATAGTTTATTCAATTTTCTATATTCGAAAGTAATAACACTTTCTGGTGACACTGAGTTTTAATTTTGATGTCAGACTATGATCCCGAGGGGCAGATTTTTCTATCTGTCCCTCGGACCCATGATGTATTCTTTTTCTTGTGTACCTTTTATTTCTGAACGAGGGTTTCTGATAACGCAGTCACTTTGATTGCAGACGTCCACCATATTGCGTTGACAATAGCGTGACGTTTAGTGATGTTATTACTTCAGTGACGTCAAACGTAACAATGGCGTACCGTGGCGTCCTATACAACCAGTGTTTATTTTATTGTTAGCGGTTAAATCAGTTTATATCTGGTGAAAATAAAAGTGGTATCAATCATTGGTGAATTGATATCGTATCATTTCACAAGTGAGTGATATGATTTATATTTTCACTCTTCGCTTTGGACGACTTCGGTTTTCTATTTCTTCATTGTTTCAGCAGTGGATGTTACCTCCACTTCAGATTTTTGAACACTTCTAACTTCTTTGTTTCTGAACTAAATTAATGTTATCAAGTGTTGGTATGCATTTTCTTAGTAAGCATGTAAGGAACATTTTGGTATCAAGATTACTTTCATTTGCCGAAACTTTTTGCTTTTGTCTCTCTAGCGTTTCACGTGTTAAGCACTGAACGTCGACGCCATGACATTCATGTTTTGTTTGGTGACGTCAGTTATGACGTCAGAAACGCGCATTGGCGCTGTAAACAATAAAATAAAATGAAAATTTACTCTTTTCCAGTGAATACCATAAAAGTTTTCATCTCGTGTAATGAAAACATTCAAATTTACAGTCGTGCGTCGCACTCGTGAAAATACTGATGTTTTCATTACACTCGATGACAATATTCACAGCAAAAGTCTCTGTTTATCAAACACGTGAAAATTGTCGATTTTTATCGTTCCCACGGGTCGAATAAGGGTGTATGAGTTATTTGCTAGCACCGGTGTAATTTGCGGAAACCCTTATTCGGTATGCAAGAAAAAGACGTCACACCTAGAAATATCCTGATACTTCAAAAGACAAGATCATGACATACTTACATACATAGACTAATTTAACACCATCAACAAACAAGAAGATTAGTTGGTCTTTGTACGTTGCCCTGTGTCCATCATGCCATTTAACCCGCATTTCATTGAAACTAGAAGTGAATGAAACGTACGTATGTATGTGACGTGATAGAAGGTCATGTTTTTACTATTAACTTTCCATTTAACACTTGTCCTGCTGAATAAATTAAGAGCCACTCTTCCTTTTAATTCTCAGCCAATCAGATCACTTGATCCTGACTGTTGCTATAAATTTACATACTTTATGGCAAACAGTGCAGATCCAGATCTGTTGGCTTCTTCAGAAGCCAACCGATCTGGATCTACACTGTTTGCAAAGGCAGGACATATCCGGAGTCAGCAGGATAAGGGTTAATATGACGCAAATGTAAGATATTTATGATCGTTTATGAGACTATAATTCTTCAATTGGTAAATTGTCCGTGATTTTACATCACGAAAACACACCTATATAATTTTGACCCCCTAAAACCCCACTTTTATATAGTAAAACTGGGGTTTACAGGGGTATACATTATTTTTCTTATTTCTGCTAAAAAACATAGATTGTGGATACTCGTTAGAACCGCCTCTCCGAGGCGGTTCTAACGAGTACCCACAATCTATGTTTTGAGCAGAAATATGGAAAATATCAGAATTTTTATCTGAAAACTTTCAGGTTTTTTGGTGGTGAAATTATCAATATATTTAAATAGGCGTGTTTTCGTAATGACATGGAGACAACTATTGTGGCTTCTTGTTTGCTTTCCTGCTCACACCCACCCTTCTGAAAAGGACTACTCTACAAGGAAAGAATTTGCCCACAATGTGAGCAAATTCTTTCCTTTTTGAGTAGCTCCATTTCAGAAGGGTGGGGCACAATTTGGATGAATTGCTTCGCCTAAAAGTATCCATTTCCATTTAAAGGAAACAAATACAGATAGAAGTGATAATCGAGTAAGAGTCGTGATTTGTCTTGTCAATTCTTCATGTGAAATATCATGAAAACCAGTCTGAACGATTTCACAGGAATGTCACACCTAATCTGTGACGTCTTTTGATGCACGGTGCATGTCGTTTTGGTTGATTTAAACCCTTAAAGCGCCAATCACAACTAAAGCAGACGACATTTTTTTTTTCAGAGAAAACAAGTCTTGACATTTCATGTGAATCGTCTGTTTGGCAGACGATTCACATGAAATGTCAAGACTTGTTTTCTCTGAAAAATAAAAAAAAAAATGAATGTCGTCTGCTACAAATTTTCCTTGGCGCTTTAAGGATTAATGTGATACTACTGGTTGTTTGTTTTGTCTCAGAAAAAATGTTTTGTGTGATATAGTATGATGATATACAAATGAGTTAGGAATTTGCTATGCATATGAATACACAAGTATCAGCTTTTACAAAAAGCTTTGTCTTCGCTAAATGTAGACCAACCTTTTTGTGAAAGCTAATACTTGGTTATATCGTTGAACAGAGTAGCATAGTAGCATAGTGACATAGTGGAGATAACATTGTACAAGTCCATGACCTTTTTTTGGAATGGTCAGTAGAAAAACTACTGCTGGGTTGGGTGTGGGGGACCAGTTTCATTCTCGCGAAATCTCGCTCCTGTAAGGTGGGTAACTTGGGGGCGCAGTAATTGTGGTACGGGTGTGCGAGCCAGTATTTGTAATATTTGTAAACCTACCCCATTCATATTCCTGGCCTTTGAAAAAAAACCGGACCCATTCATATACTTGATCATCCAAAATGTTGACCTATTCATATACTGCCTTAGATTTCTGTACCCATTTATTGCTGGTAGTTAGACAAATATCGCAGTCAATTCATTGAATACCAAGAGAACAAGCAGCCTCGAAAAATCTCTGAGTGAAAAATCTATGCATATACCAGGATGTCAGAAAAGTGGGGTCTTTCACATAGGAATCCAGAAAAATCGGGTCATTCATATACTTTTTGTTAAAAAAAGGGAGCCAATCAGATACCCGGCAGCGCTGAAAAAGCGAACCATTCGGCACGCACATCCGTACTATACCATATATAGGAAGTTACCACCCCTCCCCCCCCCCCCCCCCCCTCCCGCACCCCCTCGAGAAATCTGATGCAGCTGCAAATTACAAACGTTTGTTCTCGCACGCACATTAGAAACTCCCCTTTAGAAAAATGATATCTAATGGTATCGCTTCCATTGTGCTACAAATAATATTACAAATTCCCATTCATATTCCCAAACACTCAAAAGCAGTAGTCAAAAAGACACAATCAGTATTGTTTATTTTTCATCTTACGAGAGATTATACAGTGGTACAAGATAATATGATGATTTTAGTCGTTCTACATATGGTAATCACATATTTGAAGTAGAAATGAAGCTGATGTTATAGATGTATTAATTGGTTATTACGAAAACATGCCTATTCAAATATATTGAAAATTTTACCACCAAAAAATGAAAATTTTCAGATAAAAAATTCTGATATTTTTCACATTTCTGCTCAAAACATAGATTGTGGGTACTCGTTAGAACCGCCTCGGTGAGGCGGTTCTAACGAGTACGGTGAGGCGGTTCTAACGAGTACCCACAATCTATGTTTTGAGCAGAAAAAAGAAAAATAATGTATACCCCTGTAAACCCCAGTTTTACTATATTAAAGTGGGGTTTAAGGGGGTCAAAATTATATAGGCATGTTTTCGTGATGGTATACCAAAATATACGCGACACGACAGCTATAAATACACTGATTAAATATAAAGAGCGTTGTTAAAAAGTAACTGGTGCGTTTTTGAGTCCGAAGGGCATGCCATTTTACATTTCTATTGCTTGGCATTCTTGCAAAACATTACGAAAACATGCCTATTCAAATATACTGAAAATTTTACTACCAAAATGAGAAAATTTTCAGATAAAAATTCTGATTTTTTTTCATACTAGATCGTGGGTACTCGACGAGGCGGTTCTAACGAGTACCCACAATATATGTTTTGAGCAGAAATAAGAAAAATAATGTCTACCTCTGTAAACCCCAGCTTTACTATATAAAAGTGGGGTTTAAGGGGGTCAAAATTATATAGGGATGTGTTCGTGATGTCTTTTCTGCTATGCTCATTAAGTGAAAAGGGAAGGGCGTGTGGAGACTGATGATGATACTGATGATGGATTACCATTCTTGAACATTTGAAGAAGTACAATCAAATTTTGTTGATGAGTGACTAACTGCTGGTTGCGTTGCAGACAGCGTGGCCCCCAGACTGCTCTTAAAGAAAATATTTTGCACCATTTTGGGCTAATTCTCTCCTTTAAGAATAGCGCATACTGTAGAGGGTTCTAATATCAGGGAAGCAACTTCCTGTCTGCCAAACTTGTCTTCCATTGCAAAATGGCGGAATGCTCTCGGATGTATACATTCACGTTATAAAGCGAACTGAGAAATTCCTCGCGGTTTGTATAATCAATGTTTTGGTTTCCCAGCTAACAATGTTTTGGTTTCCCAGCTGCTATTTGTAGCATTTTTATTGATGTCTGGGTCGTTTGACATGAATGATTGAATAAAGTTTTTGCAGACCTATATCAGATGTCGCATATAGACATACCGGCATCTAAACAGGGTGTTTACTGCTCGCCATTCGTCCAGCAATTAAGAAAAAATGATAGGTGGTTTACATTACGAAAACAAGCCTATTCAAATATATTGAAAATTTTACTACCCAAAAAATGAAAATTTTCAGATAATTTTTTTTGATATTTTTCAAATTTCTGCTCAATACATAGATTGTGAATACTCGTTAGAACCACCTCGCCGAGGCGGTTCTAACGAATACCCACAATCTATGTTTTGAGCAGAAATAAGAAAAATAATGTATACCCCTGTAAACCCCAGTTTTACTATATAAACGTGGGGTTTAAGGGGATCAAAATTATATAGGCCATGTTTTCGTGACGAATAGACTTTTAAAATTTAGGACAAACATGATAAGGTGTCCGAATACTTAAGGTAAATATGGTATGAGTTGAGGTATGAACAGTAGGTATGAGAAGAGGGCCGTATCTGAACATGTCATGTATGAAGGTCCAGATCAGCTGGTGCATTCCGTACAGTCTTGACAAGGCCTTTTTGTTCGTTTAAAGTATTCAGTGATAATGAATGCAGACAATGCAAATTCTTATCAGACTGCGTAAATGCACAGATCAGTCACATGGCCTTCGTTATCCATATATGCGATAAAGCGCCTTTCTCGTGGTAAGGCTTAATGAATTATACTTGGATAATAGCATTTGGAAAAAATAAGTATTATCTAATAACGATTTTCTTTGCTACTGATCTTGATGCATGTAATAATAACACGTAAAAAAGAAAGAAAGAAAAAAGGAATTTATTGGCTGCAGAAAACCACTTGCCTCGCTTCTCAATGGGGGTATTCTGAAAGGAAAACTTTTGGATGCAATTTTTTTTTTTTAACGTGTAGTCCACATTGCAAATCTATTTTCTACTGGAATGACCTCCCTCTAAAAAAGGGGTGATGAGAAAAACTTAAAGCATAGAGAGCTTTATTTTAACTTTGTGTTTATTCATTTTATGGTCCTTACATATTAACACTTTCTGGACGTGATTTATTCAGAATGACGTTATACTGCAAAAACAATTGTCATGTTGTATATCAAATCGAAGGTTATGAAGAATAGAATACAGTGGTGTAAAAATTTTACCCCGGGGGCATGTCTGGGTGTCACTAGAGGTAAAAAATAGTAGGAATTTGGGTACTTTTTTATTGTCACCCAACTCCTCTTAGGCTTTTATAGCTAGAACCTTGAAACTGTCACGGGTAACATGGGTAATAGCCCTATGGATGAGGACTGGAGGAACACATTCAGAATTTTGATGTGACCCCGAAGGGTCCAAAATCCATTTTGTACAAACTTAGTCATGTTGCATATCAAGTTGAAGGTAATGAAGAGTAGAATACAGTGGTGCAAAATGTTTGCCCCGGGGGCATGTCTGGGGTTCATTAGAGGTCAAAAAGTAGGATTTTGGGTTCGATTTTTTTATTGTCACCCAACTCCTCTTAGGCTTTTTTTTAGCTAGAACCTTGAAACTGTCACAGATAATAGCCCAGTGGATGAGGACTGGAGGAATACATTCGGAATTTTGATGTGCAGGGAGATATGCGATGGCGCTGGCGCGGGGATATGCGATGGCGCGCCATCGACTTGCTCTAGTTATTGATGACTGACACCTTAACATATATAACTCTGCAGACTAGACAAAGAAAAGTTTTGCAAACAGTGTAGATCCAGGCGAGGTGGCCCATAACGAGCCATCTCATCAGGATCTACACTGTTTGCCTTTTCTAATTTGTCACTACACGTATACTGCTTGGCATTTTGTTTTCGATTTTTTTGTCTTTGTGACCTCCCTTTTTGAGATAATGGACTCATCCAAATTCAAAGACCACTTCATAAACTTAGGTATGAAAGGATTAAAACGACGGTGAAGCTCCCTTTTAATGCATGCATTTTCAGAAGCTGGTTTCTGAAAAAAAGTGTTCTCAGAAATTTTTACCCAGCATACAGAGAATTAAGTGAGAGGGCCCTGTAGCATTTTTCCAGCGTTATACCGACGAGGGATTGGGTAGATTACGTAATTAGCTTTATTATTCAGACCATAAAACTCCTTACCATATTTGAACATAGAGGATCTTACATATGAGTGGTCATTTAATATGAAATTTATGAAACGAGAAGGTAATTTCGGGGTATTTTGCTAGCCTTGGCAAGCAAAATACCGAAAATACCGAACTAGTTTCATCAATTTCATATTAAATGACCACTCATGTAAGATTCTGTTTATCACATGGCCCTTCCGATGACAAAAAATGCACAAAATATATTAAGATAGCGGCTTATCATAGCTAAGCGGAACAACTCACTACCAAGGATTCAAAAGTACTACGCAACAAAAATAGTTCGCCTATTATTTGATAAGCACCGAAAATAACTAGAAACAAGATAAATATGCCATTTATTACTTCATAAAACTGTGAGAATTGATGATGATTTTTATTTGAGCTAATATATATTTCATTTGAATAAATGAATTTAAAAATAAATATTCCCTGTAACGTCATTCAGCGAGTCAATACGTCACTGAGAATCAGTAGGGAAATCCCCCGAAGTCAGTTGTTGTATTTAAAGGTCATTGATCTAGATCAATACAGTTTATACGGTGGTTGATACACCCAAGTAAATAACAGATTTCAAGAACATAAAACAATTTAACTGCAGTTTGGATTTTAATTTTACACATTTATTGACTGTCGGAGTCATGTTATCCTCCAATGCTTTTTGGAGGAGGTGAATTATTTTTCATTGACTTTTTGACGACATCGATCACAGGCGCTTGAAGTTTGGTCCGTCGAACGTACTTAAAATGTCCATATATATGCATATATATAAATTCTGGAGCAATTTATCGTTCATCTCAAAATCATCTCAAAATTGAGGGCAGGATCTGTTTTAAAACTGAATGTTGTATTGGCGAACGCAAACACCATCTTGGTTGCTACTCGGATGGGTCCGAGGTTGCTATAAATAAGCGGAGTAATACGAATATTAATGAGGGTAATTAGGCTAACAGATGCAGGTGTTATAAAACGTGTGGTTATATGATTTTTATGGCTTGGGTTATTTCACTGAATAACTTGAAGGTAATGTGATAAATATACATTCACAATGTCTGAAATTTCTGGATGAAAAGCAGACAGCGCAGACCCTAGACTACTCTTAAAGAAATAGTTTGCGTCATTTGGAAACAAATTCTCTTTTTTAACCTATTTATGCCTAGCGTCCCATAAAAGGGACATTGAAAAACACTGTAGACCCAGACCAGAGTCTACACTATTTGCATTAAATACAGGAGTTTCTGTAAAACATGGAAATAATAAAAACTACGGTCCAAGGAGTTAAGGTAGAAGAATCTATTTGGTATAAATGGGTTCAGCGCACACCTTTTAAGAATCCAATTACAGTCAAGCCTCAATAGCTCGAACACTGATGGTTCGTTTACCATGGCTAATTCGGAATCGTTTTTGAGTCTCTACGGAAATCTTCCAATAGCTCAAGGAAACAAATATTTAGGGAAATTTTCTTATTCTATCATGAAATTGTATGCTGTGTGTACTCATTAGAATAGCCTTATCGAACAAAATGGCTGCAAGAGCTAAAATTTGAAGAAAAAAAAAAAAAACAAAAAAAAAAAACATTAAACGACATGTTCACCTAGGCCAATGGCCCGATTTCAAAATAATTTCACAGAAATGTGCCTTGAGTGACTTTCTACCAAAACTCTTAAAATGGTCCTGCTTCACTGAACAAAATGGCCACCAGAGCTTAAGATAGAAAAAACCTTTAACCGACAACGCCAACTGTTCAGTGCAACTAAACAATATCGCCACAAGAGCTAAAAATAGAAAACCCTTTAAACAACTTTCTTTCTAAACCGGTGGATGAATTTTGAAATAATTTCACAAGGTTGTTTCTTTATTGACCCACTACCAAACTGCTCAAACGATTCCGCTCCAATGAACAATATAGCCGCTAGGGCTTAGAATAGAAAAACCTTTTAATGACTTCTCATAACACATGGATGAATTTTGAAATAATTTCACAGGAATTTTAGTTTGGCGACCCTCTTCCAAAACTGCTCAAACCGTTCCACTTCGCTACACAAGGTGGCCGCCAAAGCTAAAAATAAAATAATAATAATAATAAAAAAAAAAAACTTTAAAGACTTCTGCTGGATGGATTATTATGTCCTTTACTAGTTTTAAAAGGGTTTCACAGGAATGGTTTTGGGTGTCCATCTATCGAAATTGCTCAAACCATTCTACTCTGCCGTAAAAGATGCCCGCAAGTGCTTAAAATAGAAAAATAAAAAAAAAAAACAACGTTTAAATGACTTATACCTCTAAAAGGCTAGACAGATTTGGAAATAATGTCACAGGAATATTTCATGGGTGACTCTCTAACAAAATTGCTCAAAATCAATTTGCTCCGCTGAACATGATGGCAGTCAGAGCTAAAAATAGCAAACCTTAAAATGACCTCCCTCTAAACCGCTAAACTGATTTTGAAATAATTTCAGAGAAATGTTCCTTGGGTCACCGTCTACCAAATTACTCAAACCCTCCACTAACTACACCTTATATTACCTACCATTTCATTTGTACAATATGGATCAGGTGAGCGATCAGGGCCATCATGCCGCCCTTGTAGAAAATACTTTGTACTTTGTGGTTTCCCAGCTGTTATTTTTAACTTCCTGACTATGATCATAACAATTTGCTTATATAACGTATAGATAAATATCTGGGTCGTAAGTACGGGGTCGCATTCATGAATGAATGAAGCTTTACGAAAGATCTTGACATATGATACGATCTCAGAAGTGTGCCATACATATATGTGAATATGTCATATGCGAAGGCCTAGATCAGCCAGTCTGGTTAGGACCATCTTTGTTTGACTCGGGGTTGGGCTGGTGGGGGGGGGGAGGGGGGGGGGGGGTGAGCGGGGGGCGGGTAATTCCTATATATGGCATAGTACGGATGTGCGTGCCGAATGGCTCCCTTTTTCAGCGCTGCCAGGTATATGATTGGCCCCCTAACAAAAAGTATACGAATGACCCGATTTTTCTGGATTCCTATGTAAAAGGGACCATTTTTCTGACATCCTGGTATATGCACATATTTTTCGCGCAGAAATTTTTCGAGGCTGCTTGTTCTCTTGGTATTGGTATTCAATGAATTGACTGCGATATTTGTCTAACAATCAGCAATAAAAAATCAAAGGGCAGTATATCAACAGGTCATTATTTCGGCTGATCAAGTGTATGAATGGGTCCGCAGGGCCCAGTTGTGCAAAACTAACGATGTCGTTAGTTAACAATTCGTTAAAATTTACATCGAGTGATACGCAAATATGCTGAAATTTTTTGCTGACAAAATGTGAGTAGCTTTTGCAGTGCAAAAGCTACTCACATTTTATCAGCAAAAAAATATCAGAATATTGTGTACTGAATCCACTAAAACAGTTAACGAAATGACCCTTAACGAGCTCGTTAAGCTAACGACGCTTTGAACAACCGGGCCCTGGTATATGAATGGGGTAGGTTTTGAAATACTGGCTCGTACAGCCGTACCACAATTACCCCCAGGTTACCGCCCCCTCCTCCCCCCAACCGAGGTATGACTTCAGTATACAATGATAATGCAAAGATACAACCCAGCCAGCATTCTTTATAAATCTACAGCGCCCTTTATAAAGAATGCTTACTGGAATGTACAGCCCAGTCACTTGGCCTTCGTTATCAATATACTGTAAAACCTCAGTGATTCGAACACGGATTGCTGGTTTACCGTGGATAATTCGAAATCGTTTTTGAGTCCCTAGGAAATTATTCCGAAAGCTCAAGAAAACACATATTTAGGGACAGTTTAGGGATTTTTTTCTTAATTTATCATGAAATGTATGTTGTGTGTACACATTATAATCGCCTCATCGAGGGCTTGTTTAGGGAATTTTTCTTAATTTATCATGAAATGTGTGTTGTGTGTACTCATTAGAATCGTCTCATCGAGGGATAGTTTAGGGAATTTTTCTTATTTTATCACGAAATGTATGTTGTGTGTATTCATTATAATCGCCTCATCGAGGGATAGTTTAGAGATTTTTTCTTAATTTATCATGAAATGTATGTTGTGTGTACTCATTAGAATCGTCTCATCGAGGGATAGTTTAGGAAATTTTTCTTATTTTGTCACGAAATGTATGTTGTGTGTACTCATTACAATCGCCTCATCGAGGGATAGTTTAGGGATTTTTTCTTATTTTATCATGAAATGTATGTCGTGTGTACCCATTAGAATTGCCTCATCGATGCGATTCTTATGAGAACACTCATCATACCATTATTTTATAGATCGAAAAGACACCCATATATTAATGCCCATTTGCCTACTAACCTGGCGCTATGATTAATCTTCATTTACTCGAACTACCCATATCTAGAATAAATGTCTATGGTCCCAAAGATGTTCGAGCTATTGAGGTTCTACTGTATACGATAAAATGCCTTTCTCTTGTTCAGGCGCCTGAATAAATTAGGATGCCACGCCTTCTTCTAATTTCCAGTCTATCAGATTACTTGATTCGGGTTTTTTATAGAAATTCACATATTTAATGACAAACAGTGCAGATTCAGATCATTTGGCTTCTTCAGAAGCCAACTAATTAGGATCTATACTCTTTGCTAAGACAGTGAATGTCGTGTTCAGAAAGAGAAGGGTTAATGGATCATACTAGGATGTTAAAACTGAGGTAAAAATAATCATTATCTTATAGCGATTATCATGGCTACTGATCTTGATACTTGCGAAAATTACTAAAAAAGAAAGACAAACAAGAGGACCATGAGGTTCTTATCGCTCCCCTGAGTCCTAAGCATAAACTATCTCATCACGAAAACATACTTATATAAGTTTGACCCCCTTGAACCCCATTTTTATATAGTAAAACTGGGGTTTACAGGGGTATACATTATTTTTCTTATTTCTGCTGAAAACATAGATTGAGGTACTCGTTAGAACCGCCTCGACGAGGCGGTTCTAACGAGTACCCACAATCTATGTTTTGAGCAGAAATATGAAAAATATCAGAATTTTTTTTATCTGAAAAAGTCATTTTCGGTGGTAAAATGTTCAGTGTATTTGAATAGGCGTGTTTTCGTAATGTAGTCAGTTTGTTTCCAATCTAAGTAAGCTTAATCTAGCTTTGGTACTTATAATCAGTAATATATTTTTCTTCTTGCTTTATCCATCAGTTTTGTTTCTGGAAAATACACTGTTTCATTTTATTCCCACAGGGACAGAACTTGCATCTGACATTGCTGTACAGCAAGTCATGGTTATCATTCATTGATGGAAAATTTGCTAGTATCTGAATATCCAATATTGCACACCGAGCTCCAAGGCTGCAGATGTTTTTGGATATGGTGGCCATCTTGGTCATGTGACCTGAACCATTCGAACCAACTTTCGTTCCCCCCTCCCCCCTCCCCCACCAGTCTGCCTGGAGGATGTATATAAAATTTTATTTTATATGGCCCAGCGGTTTCAGAAAAGAAGCTCTTAGGAAATATTGACAGACGACGGACGACGAAGGCCTACTATCCGATAAGCTCTCTCGGAGACTCTGGCTCAAGGGAGCAAAAATGCACTATTACAGCTTTTTTTTTTTTCATTCAAAAGCCAAAGGGTCCAAATTTGACCTTGCCGTAAAATAGGTCAAGTTCAACAATAGCTCATCGTTTATATAAACTTTGTTGTACCAGAATCCCAGATACTACATAAGTGTCAACGCAATCTGCCTTGTGGTTCTGGAAAAGAAGATATTTTAAGGTTTTAGCTATATATGGGCATGACAGCCAATTTGGTCATGTGACCTAGACCATTGGTAGCATTTCCTTCTCCTAACTCAGCTTAGCTTCTTATGGAATATGATTTTAATTAGCCTCGTAGTTTCTAAGAAAAAGGACATTAAAAATATCTAGTCAAAGTGACCTTGGCCAAGGTCATTGAATGACCCTGACCTTTAACATTCATACGGGCTGAAGCGGGCTGCATTTCCATATCGTAGACTATAACAGCAACTGAAAAATGCACTTTTTCATCTTTTTCCATTCAAAAGCCTAAGAGGCCCAGTTTGACCTTGCTGAGAAATAGGTCAAGGTCAACCCAAGGTCATAATTTATACAATTTTTGTAGTACTAGAGACCTTCATACTACATACCAATTTTCAAGGCATTCACCCCAGTGATTCTAGAAAAGGAGCTTTTTAAAGGTTTTTGCCATATTTGGGCATGGCGGCCATCTTGGTGACCTAGACTATTTGAATATAATTTGTTTATACTATCCTACATAGGTCTCAGATTAATCATTATTTCAGTCTACCTATAGTTTCTAAGGAAAAGGACTAAAAATATTCAACCCGAGTGACCTTTTGCCCAGATCACTAAATGATCTTAACTTTTAGCATTTATATGAATTGAAGTTGACTGCATTTCCATATCACAGATGATAATGGTAACAGAAAAATGCACAGTTTTAGCAGTTTCCATTCAAAAGCCTAAGTTACCCAAGTTTACATTGACATAAAATAGGTCAAGATCAATCTAGAATCGAATTTGAATAAACTTGATAGCACTCAGTCACTTAATGCTACATTCCAAGTTTCAAGGCAATTGTTCCAGTGGTTCTGGAAGAGAAGATTTTTTAAGGTTTTTACCATATTTGAGCATGGCGGCCATCTTGGTCATGTGACCTGAACTATTTGAATACAACTTGTTTCTACTATCCCACATAGGTTTCAGATTAATTATTATTTCAGTCTGCCTAGTAGTTTCTAAGAAAAAAGGACTGAAATATTCAATCCGAGTGACCGTTTGCCCAGATCACTAAATTACCTTGACCTTTAGCATTCATAGAGGTTGAATTAACTGCATTTCCATATCACAAATGATAATGGTAACAGAAAAATGCACAGTTTTAGTATTTTCCATTCAAAAGCCTAAGATACCAAGTTTTACCTCGACATAAAATAGGTCAAGGTCAACCTAGGGTCAAATTTGAATAAACTTGATAGCACTCAGTCACTTGATGCTAAGATATTCCAAGTTTCAAGGCAATTGGCCCAGTGGTTCTGGAAGAGAAGATTTTTATTTTTTTATTTTTTTTACTATATTTGAGCATGGCAGCCATCTTGTTCATGTGACCTGAACTATTTGATTACAATTTGTTTCATAGGTTTCAAATTCAATATTATTTAAATTTGCTCAGTAGTTCTAAGAAAAAGGACTTTAAAAAATATTCAACTTGTGTGGCCTTTCACCAAGGTCACTAAATGACCTTGACCTTAAGCATTCATAGAGGTTGAAGTTGACTGCACGTTCATAGCACAGATGATAATAGTAACGGAAAAATGCTCTGTTACAGCATTTCACATTCAAAAGTCTAAGGTACCAACTTTGACCTTGCCGTAAAATAGATCAAGGTCAACCTAGGGTCGTCGTTTGAGCAAACTTGGTTGAACTCAGTCACCTGATGCTACATTCCAAGTTTCAAGGCAATTGGCACAGTTGTTCTGAAGAAGAAGGTTTTTTTTAATGTTTTTACCATATTTGGGCATGGCAGCCATCTTGGCCATGTGACCTGAACCATTCGAACAAACTTGTAAGGATGAATGTGAAATTTCAAAATTTTACATCAAAGGGAGACCACACTGCCTTAGAAATATTTGCGACCAGCAAAGACCGAGATCGGCCTGCACATCTGAACGGTCTTATCAGGGCTTTCTCCATTCCTTTGTATATTTTCCTCATACAATGATTCTTTAAGCGGGCAGCGAAACCCTGATCGGACTGTGCGAATGCGCAGGCTGATTTTGGCCTCCAATGCCTGTTTATGTTATAAGGGTTCTCTTCTTTTAATGTTTCCGCTTGACTGCTTCACTGTATAGTCTTTTTTTTGTAATAGAAGCTACGTAATCGTCAATGGTTTCCCTTAAATTTTCTTTTCTTTGTCCTACAATGGTAGTCTCTATGTTGTTTGTATATTTATATATATATTAACACTGATTACTAAATTATTCGAATGTAGGTCCATCATTGAAAATATGCCATATTTGGAGATTTTCTAGGACGGTATAGATATATATTACACTCATTAACGAAAAACGTATACTAAATATAGCAATGCATCAAGGCTTAAACGACCCGTAACGTCGGAAAACGTGCCTTTGGACATGTGCGCCCAAAGAAGAGTCAGATCAGCCTGCGCATTCGCGCAGTCTGATCAGAATCTTCAGTGGGCGCATTCCGGATAGCCAGTAATGCAAAGTTTCTTCATACAGGCAGTGAAGACTCTGATAAGACTGTAGGTTGATTTGAGTCTAAATTGGGTGCACATTATAGAATGTACGTTTCGGCTCAGATATCTATCAGAGAGAAAATCTGTGCGAAAATATCTCGTGACCAGATATGGGATTTTAGATGGCTAACCCAGTAAGCATTCTTTATAAATCTATAGCGGGCCGTTGTCGGCCCGTCAGGGAAGCTGACGGGCCGATAACGACCCGCTATAGATTTATAAAGAATGTTGGCTGGGAAGGGAGCAATGTTTTGATTTTTATTGGGGGTTGGGGCCGGAAGATTTAGAAAAAAATCCAGGACCCTGTTTTGCCTGAAAAAAAAAAAAACAAAAAAAAACCATGACCAGGGTAAATGCTACTGTACGCTTTGTAAAAACGTGAATAAAAAGACAGACTTCTCAAAAACAATTCAAAGCCCCTGTCCCAACCCACCCCCATAAAATGGTTGTTCCCTTACCTCCTTTTTTGGCGGGGGTCTCCGATATTCATTTATGCGTTTGGTGTTTCAATGGGCAACCTTTACATATTTATTCAATTTGCATCATCACTCAGGGACCAGTTGTTCAAAGCGTCGTTAGCTTAACAAGCTTGTTAAGGGTCATTTCGTTAACTGTTTTAGCGGATTCAATATACAATATTCTGATATTTTTTGCTGAAAAAATGTGAGTAGCTTTTGCACTGCAAAAGCTTCTCACATTTTTTCAGCAAAAAATTTCAGAATATTTGCGTATCACTCGATGTAAATTTTAACGAATCGTTAACTAACGACATCGTTAGCTTTGAACAACGTTATTATAACAAGTACAAGAAAACTAAAGCTAGTTCCGATTGTGAAGTATATAAAAGAATAAGAAATCTGGTAAACAATGAAATAAGAAACTCCAAACAAAACGTAAACGAGAGACTAGCTGATAAACTTAAAAGTGGTTCATTAAGTCCCAAAGATTGGTGGAAAACACTTAAACATGTAATCAAACCGTCAGAAAAAAGCAACATTCCACCCCTAAACGTTCAAGGCAACATATATTCGGATAATAAGGACAAAGCTGAAGCATTAAACGATTTCTTTTCTTCACAAAATACCATTGATGAAACAAATGCAAAACTGCCCGATAATCATTTCAGTAGCAGTCAAACCGAAACTTTACATTCTATACATTTGTCGCCTTCCGAGGTTGAAATATGTTTGAAGTCTCTCCAGACGGGAAAATCGGTAGGACCCGATGCGATTAACAACCGACTCCTCAAAGAACTCTCCAGTGCTCTTTCTGATCCCCTATGCGACCTCTTCAATTCTTCACTTTCTACAGGCAAATTTCCTGAGAATTGGAAACAGGCAAACATAACTCCAATCCACAAGAAAGATGATCCTTCAGATCCCTCTAACTACCGTCCGATCTCCCTTCTAAGTACAGTAGGAAAAGTTCTCGAGAAACTTGTTCATAAATATGTATTCAACTTCATTCGCGACAAAGGAGCAATTACAACCCTTCAATCTGGTTTTGTTCCAGGCGATTCTACTGTCAACCAACTAATTGACATCTATAATACTTTTTGTAAAGCTCTTGATGAAGGCAAAGAAGTGCGTGCTGTGTTTTGTGATATCAGCAAAGCCTTTGATAGAGTGTGGCATAAAGGACTTCTTTATAAGTTGAACAGAGTAGGCATAAGAGGTTCTCTCCTTTCGTGGTTCACCGATTATCTAATCAATCGCTTTCAAAGAGTCGTTCTCCCTGGAGCCAGCTCTAGCTGGATACCAATCAGAGCGGGTGTCCCACAAGGCTCTATACTCGGCCCCCTTCTGTTTTTGGTATATATAAACGACATTGTCGAAGAGATCCATTGCAAAATACGTCTTTTCGCGGATGACACAAGTCTGTATATCATCGTTAACGACCCAGTTGAAGCCGCCCAACTACTAAATTCCGATCTAGAAAAGATCAACCAGTGGGCCAAGAAGTGGTTAGTCAGCTTCAACCCAGCTAAGTCTGAATCTCTCCTACTCTCCCGCAAACGTAACAAACCTTACCATCCACCGGTTGTTATGAACAATCAACCTATAACCGAAGTCGATACCCACAAACATCTAGGTCTTACCTTTTCTAGTGACTGTACATGGCATGAACACTTGGCCCAGGTCAAATCGAAAGCGTGGAATAGAATTAACATTATGCGCAAGTTAAAATTTCTACTTGATAGGAAATCTCTTCAAACAATTTACTTTTCTTTCATTAGACCCTTACTTGAATATGCTGACGTCGTGTGGGATAATTGCACTCAATACGAAGCAAACGAATTGGAGAAAATTCCGATCGAGGCGGCGCGTATAGTAACCGGTGCAACCAAACTAGTATCTTTAAATCTTTTATATTCCGAAACTGGATGGGACACCTTGGCTTGCAGAAGAAACAAACACAAAATTACTATGTTCTATAAAATGTTTTATGACCTTTCTCCAGCTTACCTGTCCTCACTCTTACCAAGCACAACTGGAGCAAATGTCTCATATAATCTCCGCAACCCTAACAATCTTCAAACAATACACAGCCATTCTCAGCTCTACTTTAACTCATATCTTCCAAGTGCAGTTAGAACTTGGAACACTTTGCCTGAGGACACAAGAAAAAGCAGTAGCATAGCTTCATTGAAACGTCATCTTAACACTAACGTCACTCTTCCACCACGACATTTCTACGAAGGGAAACGACTTGGACAAATTCTTCATTGCCGACTGAGGACTAACTGTAGCGCTTTAAACCAACACCTGTTCTCAAAAAGCATTGTTCAATGCTCATTATGTGCCTGTGGTCTTGTGGAAGATACTGGGCATTTTCTTCTTTACTGTCCCCTCTATCTTAATCACAGAGACGATATGTTAAGATCTATTAATCATCTCTGTCAACCCAGTGTTAATATTCTTCTCCATGGAGACCCCAACCTGAATGATAATGATAACAAGCAAATCTTTCTTTCTGTGCAAAAATACATTTTGAATACTAAAAGATTTCAAGCCAATCGCTAGCATACCTCCGCCCTAATATATGTACCCTATTGAAGAGTCTTCTGAGACCTTTTATTGAACTGTATACGTGAGCTAATACCTTTGATTAGTATGTCTAACATCGCTTAATGTAGCAGTAAGAGTTCAATGTTATATTACACACACCCCAACCCCCCGTGGAGCCCCACCTTCTTTTTTGAATCTTTCAGCGTTCCATTTTACTTATTTCTATATAATTATAATTGAATATGTATATTTATTGTTTATAATAAGTAAAAGTAAACATTTTGACTTTTGAAATTCACTTGCAAAGTAAAATATTATATACAACAGTTTTTGGAAACGACAATTGTTTTGATTTATAAGTGTTGTATTATTGCAAAACTTCTATGGATACAGATTTACATAAGTCTTAGACTTTCTTCTGAATCCCTTTTGTATGAGTTCATTCATGTTTGTACTGTAACAGTATATGTATTATACGAATAAAATATGTTTAAACTAACAACTGGGCCCTGATTTTTATTTTTAGACAATACAACGTCTGTTGTGGGTAGTGTAGTCATATTTAGACATTATTGTCGTAGTTTTACATACGGGGCCGCGTCAAGTGAAAAATGCCTTCGAACCTGCGTAATATGCGCAGATTCAGATCACCTTGCGCATGCTCAAAGTATCATCCGGGCTCTCCATTCATACATTCTGTATATTCGCGTATAGTGGAGGCCCTGATCAGTGCTGTCTACATATGCCAGATGACATTTTCGCATGGCATATATCTCCAGATACGAGAAATACCAGTCCTTCCCATACACTTTAGAGAACTGATCCTGGTCTGGAGTTTTTGTAGAAATTTGTTTAGCCCATTTTAGACTGTAGAAACTCTTCCGCAATATATATTGGAAGAGTCCAATTTTATTTTTTATTTTTTATTTTATTTTTTTTTTATTTATTTATTTATTTTTACAATTTTAGGTATGTCAGGCTTTGTGATTTAGATATTCCCTGAGAAAAATAGCTAAGCTATTTACAAACAGTAGAGGACCTGATATCTAATCTGGGTCTGCATCGTTTGCCAATTACGTTTTTGGGGTTTCCAGACGAAAATGGGTTAAATATTAAATCATAAGTATGTCCAAAATTTCAGCAGCCTCAGGATCTGTAGAATTCCTTGCTCTTGTATAAAACGAAAACTGAACCCTGTCCGAGAAATCTAGTAAAATACTGTTTCATGAAACTCGTTTTTTTTTTTTTTTTTTTTGTTGGGGGGGGGGGGGGGGGGGGGGGAGGGGGGGTTATGTATTGCTTTTTAGCTCACCTGAGCTATGTTCAGGATGAGCTATTGTTATCACTTTTCGTCCGTCGTATGTCCGTCCGTGCGTCCGTCCTTTAACATTTTCAAACGACTTCTCCTCTGAAGCCCTTAAGCCAATTTTGCTCAAATTTCATATGGAGCCTCCTTAGGTTAGGGAAACGAAAAAATGCTAAAATGGTCGCGGTCCATTGACCAAGATGGCCGCCATGCCCATATATGGTAAAAACCTTTACAAATCTTCTTCTCCAGAACCGAGGATGCCTTGGGGCTGAATCTTTGCATAAGTCATCGGGGACGGGTCTACCAAAATTGCTAAAATAAAGGTCGTATATTGACATTTGACCTTTTTACGGCAAGGTCGTTTGCTTCCCTATGCATTTGTATGGGAAAAACATTTAAAAATCCTTTTCTCCAAAACCGAGGATACCTTGTGGCTGAATCTTTGCAGATATCATCGGAAACGGGAAGTCTACCAATGTTGCTAAAATAATGGTCGTACATTGACATTTGACCTTTTTACGGTAAGGTCAATTTTGCTTTCTTATGCATTTGTATGGGAAAAATATTCAGAATTTCAAACGACTTCTCCTCTGGAGCCTCTGAGCCAATTTTGCTCAAATTTTATATAAAGCCTTTTTAGGTTGAGGGTATGAAAGATTGCTAAAATGGTCGCGGCTCGTTGACCAAGATGGCCGCCATGCCCATATATGGGTAAAAACCTTTAAACATCTTCTTCTCCAGAACTGAGGATGCCTTGGGGCTGAATCTTTGCTTAAATCATTGGGAACGTGGGGTCTACCAAAATTGCTAAAATAAAGGTCGTATATTGACATTTGATTATTTTTACGGCAAGGTCAAGTTTGCTTCCCTATGCATTTGTATGGGAAAACCTTTAAAAATCCTCTTCTCCAAAACCGAGAATGCCTTGTGGCTGAATCTTTGCATATATTATCGGAAACGGGAGGTCTACCAAAGTTGCTAAAATAATGGTCGTACATTAACATTTGACCTTTTTACGGTAAGGTCAATTTTGCTTCCTCATGCAATTGTAAGGGAAAAATGTTCAGAATTTCAAACGACTTCTCCTCTGGAGCCTCTGAGCCAATTTTGCTCAAATTTCATATGAAGCCTCCTTAGGTTGAGGGTATGAAAGATTGCTAAAACGGTTGCTGTTCGTTGACCAAGATGGCCGCCATGCCCATATATAGTAAAAACCCTTCAAAAATCTTCTTCTCCAGAACCTAGGATGCCTTGGGGCTGAATCTTTGCTTTAATCATTGGGGACGGGCTGGGCGGGGGTGGGGGTCTACCAAAGTTGCTAAAATAATGGTGGTACATTGATATTTGACCTTTTTACGGCAAGGCCAAGTTTGCTTCCCTATGCATTTGTATGGGAAAAAACCTTAAAACATCTTCTTCTCCAAAACCGAGGACGCCTTGTGGCTGAATCTTTGCATATATCATCGGGAACGGGAGGTCTACCAAAGTTGCTAAAATAATTGTCATACATTGGCATTTGACCTTTTTACGGCGAGGTCAAGTTTGCTTCTGTATGCATTTGTATGGGCCCCATACATTTGTATGGAAAAAATGTTTATAATTTCAAATGATTTTTCCTCTGAAGCCTCTGGGCCAGTGTTGCTCAAATTTCATGCGGAGCCTCCTTGGGCAGGAGAATGAAAGATTGCTAAAATGGGCATGGTCCATTGATCAAAATGGCTGCCATGCCCATATATGGTAAAAACCTTTAAAAATCTTCTTCTCCAGACCCAAATAAGCCCTGGGCCCTAATATTTGCACAAATTATGGGAGACGAGATCTACCAAAATTGCTAAAATGATGGTTCTATGTTGAAATTTGCTTCCCCATGCATTTGTATGGGCCATATATATTTATATTGAAAGTATCAAAGTGACTTGTAGATCAACAGTAGTTAAAATTGTTCTGATTGGAAATCTAAGATGGCCGTCATCTTGTTTATATTTATTATATTTCCCTGCCACTGTGCTGTTTACATGAATAAAATCATGAATCTTCAGAAACCACTTAGCCAATTTCTCCCAAATTTCGCATTGATCCTACTGTTGTGATGATAGGATTGGAAAAATGTTGCATAACATCTGCATATCTGCAGTAGTGGCGC